>JANHGB010035305.1:0-72777 GCA_026283785.1 Coracopsis vasa
TGGTGTGGTCAGAGCATTTGCCAGTGAAGACTGAGGCAAAGAAGTCATTAAGAACCTCAGCCTTCTCCAAATCCAGGTTAGCCAGTTCTCTTGATAGCTTCCACAGAGGGCCCACGTTGTCCCTAGTCTGTCTTTTATTTGCAATGTGCCTATAGGATCTCTTCCTGTTATCTTTCACATCCCTAGCCAAGTTTAATTCTAACTGGGCCTTAGCTTTCCTAACCTGGTCCCTCGCTTCCCAGGTAAGGTATTTTATAGAATAAAAAACGCAATGTAAAACACACAAAAAAGTTACAATGACTGTTACAAATCAAAGTAGGCATTTTGTTTCAAAAGGCAGTATGTTGCCATTGCCATTGCTACTCCCAAAATAAATGCAAAAAAAATAATTCTTATGCTCTCTTACCTCCCCTTCAAAAGGGAGGGACTTTCAGTGTAATTCTAACACTAAATATATATAATAATGTTACAATTTTAATATATTAAAAATTGGTTTAGAGTAAATAAATAGAAATAATAAATAAGACTAGCAAAGAGATAAATAAAAGAAATCCTTTACACAAACTTCACGTGTTAGTAAATGATTCTTCTTCTTAATGCATCACTAAATTTATTCTCGTTCAAACATTTAAATTACAATATAAACATTCATTTTATATTTCAGAAAGTATTTAGCAGCAAAATACACTTCTGAGTTTATCTCCAAAAAATTAGTGCATGGTTCTCGAATGGTTATTGGAATTACAGATGGACATTCTACATAAGCATACTAGGCTCCCAATCAGTTCATACTGTATGTTGTTTCATTCCTCTGGAGGTAATTTATCAGAAGGTATGTTAGTCAAATATTCAGTATACAGCATTTACTCTTTGCTGAATTAACACTTCTGATGCAAGTCCTAATAACACTTGCATTTTTCTCTGGCTTTGATAAAAATGTTGCATGTTCTGGTTTTAGTCTAATTCATTAATAAAATAGCAAAGAGCAAACACAGCAGTTAAAAGAGAAAAAAAACCCACAACAAACCAAACAAAATAAACCCAACAAGCTTAACCAAATCAAACAATAATCCTGGTTTTGTGGATTTAAATGTGGGACATTAAATTATACAAATGTGGAAGCACTGAAGGAACCAGACTTTGTCCTGTTATTTTAAGACTTTTAAGGAAATGTAGAAAGAGGAAATGATTCAGGCTAGATGACGTAATATGTTCTATTTTTATTCTTTAAAGTTCAAAGGGTTTATAGTTGTGAAGAGGACGTATACAAAAGCTACAGCTACAATAGAAAATACTTTTCTCATCTTCTTTCAGGTTAAGTTGTGTTCACAGCACAACCTGAGGAAGGAATTTCATCTTCCAGGTCACAAAACAGCTATTACATCTTTGTTGATCTAGTGCTTACCTGTTATAATGGAACATATAAAATGTGTATGCTGAAGGATAATGTAAAGTTTGGCTTTGGCTTTGATTTATCCCTTAAGCATTATTTTGTGACATGCTGTATACTTTTGATATTTTGTGTGTTACTGGCTTCTTTCTTACTCTTTTATTCTCTGATGCTTCCACTGCATTTTCCTGCTGAGAGGTGGGATGTCATGCTGGTTTATGTTCAAGATTAAAGGTGAAATCTTTCCTCTTTCAGGTGACTTCTACATGAAATAAATGACTCTAGTTTGTTCTAGGTGTAAATTGCTGCCCCCTTCTGTACGCAAAGCTGTGTACAAGTTGTCATGTGCTTGCATTATGTTTAAGGGCAGGGGGGAAGACTTTTGTTCTGGTTTCAAGGAGATGATATTGGTAGGTCTACAACTTCCAAAGACTATTTAACATAGTGTATGTGTAGATTTCTGTGTGTATTTCTAATACTCTTTGGAAAAGTAATTGAAGATTTCCTGTTAATTTTCTTTGGGTATATTCTCAGGAAAAACAGTATGCAGTTTTTTAAGGAGAAAGCATATACTTGTCAATGCAGAAAGTAGAGCATAAATATATTCATCTGATGCATTAATACTTACAGGATATGACAGCTAGAGATTTGCTACAGCAAAGGTATACGCTTCCTAATGGAGACACTGCTTGGAGACCATCGCCTCTTGTTACTGCTGCCCTGGAAGGAAAGCTTGTTATTCTTGATGGCATTCATCGAATTAACCCTGGCTCTCTAGCTGTACTTCAAAGGTCAGGATATGAGCATGAATAAGTTGGCTGTGCATGATTTGTTCATTGAGCACATGCATACTGAGAAATAAAATTCCTTTTGGTGAATATGAATTTCCATAAGTTCAAGAATATTGTAAAGATCAGTCTGAGCATTGAATTTTCATTAAATATGTGATGTTCAGTCTTTACTTACTTAAAAGCAGAATAAATTATTTCATGTTCTTTATAAGTGCATAATACAGGAAATTTCAGCTCTTTGTAAATACTGACTGTAGCTCTGAATTGAAGGAGGAGTTCAATTTTACTCTAAACTTAGGAAATCTAAAAATTAGAAGTATTTACACAATGATTTGAAAATGCAAGATGTCAGAAAATGTTTAAAATACTTTTCATTCTGTTTCTAAATAAAATGCAGTCATTGCAGTTACATGTAAAAGCATACTTTATTTTGATTGCAAATAACTTTTTCTAAACATAAATTTATCCTTTATTGAATTATGAAATAAACTTTGCAGAACAGTAGTAGTAATAGCAAGTACTATGTTAATAATAATCTATACTGTCAGGTCAATTTTTTTCTGCTATTTCATGTTCCTGCATCGTGTACTGCAAACTTAAAGGACAGCACCAGCTTTCAAAGCAAGTTGTAGCAAAACCATTTTGTGCCTTCTCTTCTTATACATATACACAGAAGGTTAGAAAAGAGAATTATGCTTGCCTTGTTTTCCCTTTTTAACCAGTTTAGCTTTGCTTTCTGGTTTTCTTTGACACATGCATGTATTATATCTAATCAACTTCTGCACAAAACAAGTAAGAGGTGGGTCTGTATGTAGGCTAATCATTGCAGCCAACTGAAGTACATTGCTTCAAGAAACAAATTGAAAGTATATTACTTGGTACAAGTATAACAAAATGAACAGTTTCATGCTATTGATGCACACTCTACTGGTAGACAGAATTATTTTTTTTCTTCTTCTTACCACATCTATTTAAACCAGGTTGACTGACTATGTGCTGAAACTGTTTACTGATGCATATTATTTTACCTCCACACCTGGATGCATCTTAAGTTTTCTTTTTACTATCACCCATATGGGTTTTAAAAAAGCATTAGTTGATATATGCATATGCAAAAGTGATCAAAGGCTAGATAAAGCTTATTCTTTATTTTCAAACAGACTAATACATGACAGAGAACTGACCCTCTATGACGGCACCAGATTGTTAAGGGAAGATAGATATCAAAACTTAAAAGAAGAATTACAGATTTCTGAGGAGAAACTACAGGAAAGGTAAAGTGTCAGCTATGACTATCGAATGCAAACAGAATTTCATCTTGTAAAAAGCTTGATCTTTTTTTTATTTTCTTTTTTTTACAAAAGCATCATGCGAAATGCTTCTCTATTAAATTGGTACCTTCTAATCACTAAGAGAAACATATTTTAAACATCAGTTTCCTCATGAACTTTCTTGCTTTCTATGGCATGGGAAAATTATATCCTGTTTAGAGTGCTTGACCTGAAAGGAAAACATTCAGTATCCTTTAACAGAAGGAGTTAGACATTGAGGAGCAATTATAAGTACATAAAAATCATAGATACAAAGGTATATAATATTTAATTTTGGAATATTTTATTCCTACTATTGGAAAATAAAGCTAAATTGAAATGAAATAAAAGTTGTTATTTTCTTTTGCCTAATTAGCTAAAAAACTGGTATATAATTTACAACTAATATGGAGCAGGAAATCCTAAGGATGGGTTGGGACCCATTATGCTTACTCTTTTTGTTTCTTCACTTCCACTTGTCTGCTAGAAACGTTCCACAGATAGAAATGTTTTCTAGTCCTTTGAAGCTATACTTGTTACATAGTCAAACGCTGCTGACCAGTTGTAGTTAATGGGAGGGATATCATTGAGTGTACATCAAAACAAATGCAACCTAATATTCAGTAATACATAAGGAGCTAAACATACTGTGATTCTTAAATGGCTCTGATCTCTGAAAAAACGTTCTATGATTCTGTGTCAGATATCTGTGCTCGTATTTATACTGCAGGATGTGCATATGCCCAAACTTTGAAAAGTCTTTATTGCTTATAGTAGGGATGCATTCATGATGTGCTACCCTGTTTCTCTCAATTGTCTCGCTGAATACAATTTATTTCTTTGACCGTCGTAGTCACCCTTTAGAAAAGCTATTTTTCTTTCACTGTTTTTTTTTTTTTTTCAATCATTCTTTCTAGTTCCCTTTTGATCCAGAATACTGTGGGTTTTAAAAAACAGCAACACCAAAAATAAACCAAACACCACAGCAAAGCAAACTTTTATTTTAGGTCTTCCATGACATTTATGTTGATTTTTTTTTTTTTTTGGTAGGTATGGTATAATCTAAGCCTACTTCTTGTACCTAATTAGTTGAAGTCCACTGTGCTGAGAATCCTACCTTCTCCTAGGTGAAATGTTCAATCTGGCCCTTGTTCAACTTTCTTCTATATTGACATGTTCAAGAGAAGCCAGGATAAAGCAATGTAAACATGTATCCACTCCTTTGGTTTTGGCTATGGGCTACTTTGGCATCAGTGAACCACTGCTTTGTATAGAGGGCACTGTTCTCGTCAGCCCTTAAGGAACTGAAGGTGTTCCAGGACCTCATCCTGACTTTGATCCCTTACATATTCTGAAAACATCACAACCTTTCACTGGCTCCCAGAAGCAATGTCAATAGTTGCTCTGTGATTCCAGGATTACATTCCTTGCTACTGCTCACCCTTCTCAGCAGCAGCTACTGCAAACTTCAGTACTGTTGCAAAAGATCGCCTTGTGGAGATTTTATATAGACTATGTTGTACCTTTAATTTATTAACCATTATCTGGGCAAGTTCTTACTTTTGAATCATGATTGGAAGATGCTTTCCATATTGATGAGATATGTTGTCTCTTTTTTAATGTGTGTCAATGGCTGTGGCTGGTGGTCTTAGATATATTTCTGTTAGACAAAGATGAATGGAGAGCTTTCTTATCCTGATTTACTGCATTTGACTAAAGTAATTTCAATATGGTTGCTCTTTGCCAGTACTGCAGAATATATGCTGTTATTCCCAGCTCTGCTGGAACTGAATCTGGGATGTTTGATGAGTGACACATTAAGACTACTGTTAATTTTCCAGGGAGGGAGTTCCCTGTGGAAAGTGGTTTCAAGTTTTGAATCAGGATATTATTCTGACTTTCTTTTTCCTAAACCCCACTCATTCAGCCTCAATTCTTTTTTGTATGTTGAGAATCAATATGGTACATAGAATACATATAAAACATTACTTTTGTAGCTTAATTTTGTTATTAACATTTTTATTATCTATCTGATGTCATGTACTAATGTGGTTCTTATGAGAAACTGTGGAAGAGTTAAAAACGCACTGAGAGGCATGTTAATGATTCAGTGGAAGTGCATGACAGAGTTTTAAATGTCTAAGCAGTTAGGCAGGACTTAAATGATGTAGCTGAAAATAGTAATAAACAAAGGAGATACAAGATCAAGAGTAAAATGAGTGCTTCTGGAGGAGCAGTATTTGAAAGAAAACAGCCAAAAGCTTTGTTAGGAAATTATTAAATTAGGAAGGTAAGGCCATCTTCAGGATTTCGGGAAAAGTGATAGCTGAAGACTGGAAAGCAGCTGTGGTAGAGAAGATCTGATACCTTACTGTCATATGTCAGAGAAACCAAGAACATGGGAGTACATAATTCTCTCCAACCCCCATTCAGATCAGCTTAGCTGTGCATGAGTGTTCTTGATTGTAGTGAATATTTGTAGTATAGAGTTCAGTTTCTGTCTTCTGTGCTACTTCTAATCATTCATAAATACAAAATAACTCACTGTTACTCTGTTTCCTTAATTTAAGACTCTCTGACGAGGCTGTCAGATGCTGTTGGAAGTTACATAAATACAAATATGTCTTTCATAGTGGAAAAAAACAACTGATAATGCTTTTTACTAAACTACTTGGACTGAGTACTTTGTGAATGGAATTGAAAAACAGAATTTCCATTTAAATCTGTTATAGAGAAAAGGAGTACAATTCCTAAGCAATGAGCCAAAACTTCTGTCAACATTATTTTTAGTCTCTGTCTGTAAAAGGATTTGACACACCTAAAGATTTTTCCAATTTCTAAGAAGAGAAAAAGTTTGAGATACTGGAGAAGTTTTGGAGATAATGGAGATAATGTAGAAGTTTTAGGGGATCCCTTCTTTAGACAAGAAAAACACATTTTGTGCTAAGCTTTCATGCTGCTATATGAAAATATTTGATAGTAAAAAAAAAAATCTTTTTTCACAGTTTTAGTGACTTTAATTTTAAAATGCTTCAACAATAATAATACTCATATGTGTAGTAAAATAGTAGAATACTGCACAATCCATCCCTTTATTTCCAACCCTGATAAGAAGTCAAGAGTTTTTAAATAAAGGGATGATATTTCAGATCATACTATGGACTAAAGAAATCGTGTGCCTTTTATATGAATGTATTATAGTAGAGAATGTGAATGTGCTTAAACCATGGCAGTGTTGTGAGCAGTGCTGGACAAAGAGGTTTGGTTTTCAGATGGCTTTTAAGTTTTGCAAGTTAGAACACTATTATTCATAAATTATATTTTTGGACAACATAATTTAGAAGTTGTATTACCTTTGTAAGAGCTACTGAAATAGATTATGTCATTGTCACTGAGTTATATGCTCATTGTTCATTATTCACTATTATTTCTACATCTATTGTGTCTATTAGCATTTTTCTGAGGAGGGCTTCAGACTGGTGGGTGCAATAGCTCTGTCTGAGAAATGCGAGCAGTACGTTTGCCTTTGTGAAATTTTGGGATACTCCTTGGCCTGCTGAAAGCCTTTAAGATACAGATAACTAGCAGTCGGCACAGAATACTTTTTCTTCTTTCTTTTGACACTTTGGCTGTGGAGTTAAGTTAGCAAACTGTCCCAGTAGGATGACATTCACTCATTTGAGGAAAGGAAATATTTTTGTTTATGAGTTTGCCAAGAAGAAAAAATAAAAAGCTGCCCTTGAGGAAGTGACAGATGGTCCTTAAAGATCGTCTACATAGAAGGAAATTATAGCTGCTGATTCCTTATTTATTTAATGATTGTATGATTCATTTTCCTGAACAGGTTCACAGATTAAGAGAAAATGCATTCAATTATTGTGCATATCCAAGATTTCTGCATAGAAGTTCTGCAGTAATCATCCTTTACTTTACTGAGACAGATACTGTAAAGGTAGAACACTGGCTTTACAAGACAAGCAGTGAAGTGTTGGTTTGTCTTATGACACAGTATTTTAACCTTTTTGGGTGGATATCCGTCACCCTAACACACACACATGCACAGTGATGGTAAGGCCGCAGTGTGGTGAGCAGAAAGGCAGCTAGTACAGGAAAACCTGGAAGTAGATATGTAATAGGATTGTTCAAAAGCTAAGAAATCACTCATAATGCGTGGGTGGTTTTAGTGCCCTTCAGACAGTGGATTATTTTCCATGCGATTAGTTTGAATGGGAAAACGCAGTAGATGAGACAAATACAGAATGTGGCAGGGAGTGAATTTAGCAAGCAATACAAGATTTAATTCCTTATGTTTTCTAGCTTTTACTTCATTTTTTGTTGTGGGGTTAGGTTTTGGTTTTGTTTTTTATTTTTTCCAGTTTAGTGAATTTTCAGATTATCTGTGTATTTTAGACGGTGTTGAAATTTAAGAAAAACTGCAAGAAAATAATAGATCATTGCAGCCCTAGTATTAGAACAATTCCCTACTCATAATATTTGATAGAAAATGAGATTTATTAAATCATGTTACAGGAAGAGAGGACCCAAATTAGTTTTGTAGGCTGGCATCAGGGATGCTGTCCTGTTTGGTTTTTTGTTTGTTTTTTTTTAACCTTAGGAGAGACTTCAATTGCTCAGACCATGTATCAATAACAAGCAAATCTTTCCCTAAAATCACTCTGAACAATCTGTGTTCTGATCCTCTTCTCAAGAGCAGTGGTGGTAATCCTTGGTTTGAATTAAACACTGATGTCAAAAGGACGATGTGCATATTATTAAGCGGGCTCTGCTACCTGTGTTGTCAGTAAACATTTAATAGAGAAGGATAGAGACTCTTCGTATTAATCAACTATCACCAAATCTTTCCATTGTGTTTGAGGCTCATTAATTTAAAGGGTGTCATGGTTTTTTACAAGATACAATTACTTGATTTTCCTTTGCAAAGAACACAAGATGTCAAGGAGTTATTTCTTACAAAATATAGCTCCATGTAGGAGCTCCATATTATATTCCTTCAGAGCCTTGATCTATAATACTGTGGAACAACCTTAAGCTCTTCAGTTGTGCTGATGGAAGCTGGGAACTTTCAGAGCATTGCACGATTGGGTTATTTATGGTATTTAATAATACACTTAGCTTGACATTTGCACCACCGCAAACATAAGTCCAAACAATAGTCTTTTGAAGTAGCCAAATAGTTGTACTCATGTTTGCAAACTGGAAACCTACAGCAGTGAGGGTGTGATATGTCCAAATCTAGAGAGTACGTCAGTAACTTTAATAGATATCAGCAAGTCAGCTTGCCCTGACTTTGCATTCGCTGTTTTCCCTCTTTTCCCTCTCTGGCTGTCCTCACCATGCCCTTTGAGTTAGGCAATGACACGGAGGTACAAGAGAAATGTCTTCCCTCTACTAGGGAAAGCTGACTGCTTCTTGTGTTCCCTTATGGTATTACAGAGGGACCAGAATTTCTTTGTTTGAATTTGGTGGATTTCTGCAGGAGTGTTCTTCTCCTTCTCAGCAGATGGGGGATTGGTAATAAGTGGGGAGTCTGGAAGTGTGTGTATTTATCTAAGAAACGTTTTCTTCTCTAATAAGGTTGGCTAATGTTCCCTGAGTTTCTTTTATGCTTAGTGACAGTGACATTCCCATTGGTTCCTCTTTCATGTGATGTTTTCAGACATCTATTTCTATTTTTATCAATCAGGGAGTAGCTTCTAGGCTTACGACTTTCAGCTGAGAATAACTCATACCACCCCCTGTGTTTGCTTTGATACAAGAGACTGCTGTAATCACTCTGTTGTATCACAGTTTTATTGTTGTGACTAACAGATAAGCCAACTATGAGTAGATTTGTTAATTTATATTTAATGGTCATAGTCTGTTTTCTGATTCCCTTGCTCATGCCATCGTTTCCCCCCTCAGTTTAACCAGGAAGAATACTTGCCTCCAAGTGTTCTGATTTTAAATATAGTAATTTAAATTACATAATAACAGGCATATCTAGAAATATAAGCTGTCTAATTAAATTTCACTTGCTATTTCCAAATTAACATCTCCTATTTTAGTAAGAGTACTGTGAAATTAATTGTTGAAAACAGGCCATCCTTGCACAGTTTGACTGGCTTTTGTATCTGACGTCTAACTCTCTGTTTCTAAAGATCATGCAATTGTGCTGATTAATGAGTACCAGTAAATTCCCAGTCCAAAGAGGTGGTAATATTACATAGATGAGGGAGACAACATATGTGAAGAAGGCAAAGGTACTGAAAACCAAGACAACAGTCTTCTACTGTGCCAACACACACATCTAAGAGTTGTGTATTTAAGTGTGTGTTGCTCACAGTAAGATCCCATTATCTTCAGTGGATTCAAGTAGGCAGGTGTCTAGGAGACAGTCACTAAATCCTGCAGCATGAACTAGGGAACACTGACTGAAGCTAGCAGATCAGTTCCATAAAGACTTAAAAAATGATGAAAGTACCTTTTACAACCATGAACAGTGTATGTGCTGCCACAGGAAGTAATGGAGGCAGACAGGATGAAGAACTTCATAAAGGGATTAGACAAACTTGTGGGTAAATGGACATTAAAGCAATAGAGATCTACCCTCCAGTGTCTTTGAAGATGTGATTGTGGGTGCTGGGAGAGTATGAGGGGGACAGAATACTGGTAGTGGCTAGGCTGTTGTGCTTTCCCCACGGGGTACCTCTAGCTGTTGTAATAAGAGACAGAATGTGTGGTGAGTTGGGTAGATTGAAGGACCCAGCAGGGCATTTCTTAAGTTCTTTTAAGTATTAATCTGCTGTTGGAGCGACCTGTCTCCTCATGTGGAGTCTAAAATGAGGCAAGGGTGGAGTGACTGGTTTGGACTTTGAAGTATAATTTTCAGGAATTTTATGAAGTCAGGTGTATTAATCCCATCCCAAGAGTCTAGATGATTTTTCCAAGGGCCACAAAGAGCATCAGTAAGGGAAATATTCCTAAGCTTTTAATAAATCCATCTCTTCATGATGGCAAGTATCTATGTCATCCTTTCTGTCAGCTTAATCGAGTAAAAGAAGTTATTCATTAATGCAGCTCTGGTAGATCTCGTTCCAAGCCTGATTTGCCTGTGAGACACCCTGCTTTAGGTAGCACTTGTAAAAGTCCATCAGATGAGTGAGATGTGTCCATTTCAGACATACAGCCTAGTAGACTGTAGCTTAGTTGCTGGTATTTGTTCACCTTGAGGTATGCAGATCCTGTTGCAGATGAGGAGACTTGCGTACCCTTCTGAGCATAAAACCCCTGTAAATTTATAAAATTGCAGGTCTCTTATGCAGTCTCTGTCTTTTTTAAAAGATGAAGTTACATTGCAAATTATCTGAATACATTGTGGTATGATTCAATACAATGATTTCATTCCTTTTTTCACCTATTGTAAAAACTGAATTTGCTATTTACCTCTTAAGAGAGGTAATGCATTTATAAACTCTTTTTTTGCAGGTCTATCTTTCCTATCCATCCTTCTTTCAGAATAGTGGTCTTAGCAGAACCTCCTGTCATTGGAAGTAGCACCCAACAGTGGCTGGGTCCGGAGTTTCTGACACTGTTTCTTTTTCATAATGTTCGATCTTTAAGTAAGAGTGAGGAAATTGAAGTTATAAAAAAGATGGTAAGTACGTTCAATATTTAAGGCACTTACAGACTATTGCTTACTGAGCATGATTATTTACTATATAAAAAGTATTTTGCTATTTCTGCCTAGCATAAATGTCTTCATTTACAAAGCTTATCAAAGCAGCATATCTGCTTATCTGCAATGGTTTTGATATAAATTAGCATTCTTTCTGTGATACTAAATGGTGCTGAAATAGAAAAGATGTTCTTTGCCAAAATTGCATTCCTTTCTGGTTGATATAAAGCAACTGCAGTAACTATGCTTGTTGCATCTGTGTGTAGCTGTACTTGGAACTTGCATATATTGCAGTAAGATTAATACTGGGTTTTGTTCAAGCAGATTCCAAATGTACCCAGTGTTGCTGTGGAGCAGTTGTTGTCATTAACACACAAGCTTCGGGAGACAAATGACACCACGGTGAGCCGTTTTCTTTTGGCTAGGATTGTTTTTTGGTTTTGTTTTCTTTTCAAATGTACATTCTCCTGCTGTGAATGATCTGGTTTAACATAGGCTGGGTGAAGCATGCTAAGCTATAGTGTTACTTCAAAGGCTGCTGGCTCGTTTTAGACTCCACATGAGGACTGGAAAACCAGCCCCAGAAAATTATTACTGGCCATTACTGCACTGCGTACTATAAACTTTTTTGATTTATGATGTTCATTTTTAGAATCTGCATAAGTAAAGCTTTTAGGAAATTGCCTGAATCCCAGAGAAGCCAGGCAGAACAGTATACATTGTCAGTGGGTTTAGGTGCGTGGCTCTCAGTAAAACATGCTGAAGCTGACTTTTGAATAGGTATGGGTATGATCATGTGTGTCCAAATATTTTTTGATTACTTCACTTTAATCACCAGAACTTTTTGGGCAATGCCAAGCACAAATACAGGCTGGATAGAGCTGGACAGAGACTGATTGAGAGCAGCCCTGGGGAAAAAGACTTGGGGGTGTTGGTTGATGAGCTTCTGCTCAACATGAGCCAGCAGTGTGTGCTCGCAGCCCAGAAAACCAGCTGTATGCTGGGCTGCATCAGAAGTAGCGTGACCAACAGATCAAAGGAGGAGATTCTCCCCCTATGCTCATTTCTCTTGGGACCCCACCTGGAGTACTGTATCCAGCTCTGGGGCCCCCAGCATAAGAAGGACATGGAAGTGTTGGAGTGAGTCCAGAGCAGGGCCATGAAGATGGTCAGAAGGCTGGAGCACCTGTCCTAAGAAGACAGGCTGAGAGAGCTGGGCTTGTTCTGCCTGGACAAGAGAAATCTCTGGGGAGACCTTAGAGCAGCTTCCAGTACCTAAGAGGGGCCTACAAGAAATATGGTGAGGGACTTTTTACAGGGTCACGTGGTGATAGGAAACAGGGGAATGGCTTTAAAGTGAAAGAGGGTAGATTTAGATAAGATATGAGGAAGAAATTCTTTACTGTGAGGATGGTGATGCACCAGAAGAGGTTGCTGAGAGCAGCTGTGGCACATTCCTGGAAGTGTTCAAGGCCAGGTTGGCTGGGGCTTTGAGCAACCTGGTCTAGTGGAAAGTGTCCTGCCTATGGCAGGGGGTTAGAACTAGATGACCCGTTTAGGTCCTTTCCAACTCAAACCATTCTGTGATTCTGTAAACTCTGCTGCATTACTGCTACAGGCTATTCTATTAAAGCAGTCTTGTCAAGAAAAGTAAGTCCTGCTGACATAGTAACCACAGAATTCTTTGAAAAGATACAGTCAAATCATGGTGGGTAAAAAAACCCCCCAAAACCCAAATTATTTTTATGGCTACTAAAATGCTGGATGTTTTTAATGTAACTAAAACGTACATGGAATCCAGCAGTTTAACTGGCATGCAAATGTAATCTGTTCCCCTTAGTTTTTATGATTCTAGCATGGGTAATAGTTTTTACAGTATTACTATTTAAGAAGCTGAGAGAAGCTGTCATGCTCTTCTGAGCTTAAAAGTAAAAAAAATTGCTGACTTTTGGGTACACCTTTGGCACTTATTTCCTACAACTAATGTATAAATATATTGTTTTCGACATACTTGGAGACACACCATGCCTGAACAGATCATTACAAAAATCCTTTCTATGCATGTGAATGTCTATAGCATTGTGAAATACCTATGTGAAGTATATGATGTTGGATGAGAAGTAAGTCGCAGTATGGATTGAGGGAGGATTCTTGTAGATGAGCAGTGATGTGAGACATGTTGGGAATAGCACACCTGTGTGGAGAGCTGAAATGTGTACCTTAGGTAACTCAAGATTATTTATAGAGTTGCCTAAGTATATAAGCCTCTGCCAGAGATTATCCTGAAATATTAAGCATTGTTTAAAATTATTCTGTTAACAATAGAATACCTGTAGACTATTCAGCCTGTGGGCATTGTCTGCGTCATTGCAATTGTTTGCTTGATTTACAATAGAATGTAGAGACTACTGTCCAGATCCTGTTGAACTAGATGCCTCATAGATACATATTACAAAAACTGACACTAACACAATTTTGAGTTTACAGTCGTTCAAATATTAAATAAATATTAATAAATATTTAAAAAAAAAAGGCGAAACAGAGAAGAGAGGAAATTTTGTTCCCAAAACTTTAATTGCCAGTTACAATATTCAGAAGATGTAATATATTCCTTCCTTCATGGCCTGTCCTCTATTTTTATTTGTTTCAGTGCAGGATATGATGCTGTATATTATCTAGACTTTAAAATGCCCGTGTCCATAGAGATAAGATTTATCAAAGTGGCACAACGTATGAAATACACTACCTCAGTTACTATGCCCAGCTGCCATTCTCAATTAGTGCAGTCCCATAGCTTGTAAGTTAGGAGGATTGCTTATCTGCCAAAACTTACTCTACTTGGGAACTTTTCTGCTGTTTAAGATATTTTTGGAAAAAGAATGTAATCTCGTAAGCCAGCGAGAGTTCTGGCTAGTGAGCAGGGATAACAAGGATACAGCACTCGCCCCTCTCCTTTGCTCATGCTTCACACATGGCTAAGTAGGTGTTGAAATAACACTTGAAATGCCATCACCTACGTCAAAGTGTCCATAATGCTGGGTGGTAAACTACAGTGGTTCAGAAGATGCTTCACAAATTCCTGACAATGAAAGCAGAAGGAGCAACAGTAGTAACCTTTGCTGTTAGTCCACTCTAAACTAATTCTTGCTCAGAGCTATGCTAAAAAGTATTATCCTTTGTTGCCTCAGCATTTGAGAATAGTTTTGTACAATTACATAGAACTGATTTTTTTTTTTAATATTAATGTCTGTTTGTCAAAACTGCAGTTTTCTAGGGGAAAGAATTGGTGTTAAAGACTTTTTTCATGCTTAATAATTATTAAAGGAGGGGGGAAGATTCTGAAATTCTTGAAGTGTTGCTTTTCTCTGGGTTTTTCTTCCAGGTGGGGAATTCCAGGATTTTTTTCCAGTTGAAACAGCGTAATACCTTAAGATAATTGTCATGCAGTTAGAAATCATTTATATGACCCAAACCAAACCATTTTGAAATTACCTAATTAAACTATTTCACTTGACCCAGGCAAAGCATGGCGTGACTTATCAGATCACGCTCATTGTTGTGAGTTTCCTGCTAAAATAAGGAACCTATTTGTATTAGATACCTTCATCCGGTAGATATAATTATAGAATGATTTCTTTCTCAGTCTTTAAATCTGTCTTTAAATACATGGTCACTTGTTTGGGGTGTTTGTTTATTTATTAAATTTTGCTGCATTTGAGGTCTGCTTTCCCAGGCATTGGATCATTTTTGTAACTCTTTACTGAATCTTGTCCAGTTTTTAGCATTTATTTTAACATGTGGACAACAGAAAAGGACACAGTGTTCCAGTAACAGCCCGCCCAGAAGGCGTGTGCAGAGGTGATACAATCTCCTTACTGCTGCCCAGTGTTGTCTTGTTTATATGTCCAAGAATCCTGCCAGACCCTTTTGCCAGAGAGTTATATGTGGAGCACATACTCAGCTTGTGAAAAGCAGATGAGTTTTTAGCACACTGATCTTTTTACAGTGGCTGACCTCCTTGTTATTGTTAATATTGTCTATTGTTAGCTTTTATATAGCTAATAAAATTCAGTTATCAGCACATTTTTCTCCCTGTTACTTATCAAGTGAAATCATAAGGCTAAGCTTTTGATGACATCATGATTTCCATGGCAGTGAACTATTGCAACAAATACAGAATTACAAGCTCAGCGATTAAAAAGCACAAGTTGCTGTAGGAGACAGAAAGTACCTATGAATTAGGAGAAAAATTGAAATAATTCTTTTGGATTACTTTTTTCTCAGTACTTATTTGGTTTAAATCCCTGAGATCCAGTCCCAAACATCAAATAATGTAAGTACCTTCTATTTTTTGACAGGCACAGTCCCTCGCTTCATCTTTATCTACTCGGCAACTATTACGAATTTGTCGTCGACTGTCACAACATCCAGATGAAAGCCTCTATTATGCTGTTAATAAAGCCTGCCTTTCCAGGTAGAAGTGCTAGGTTTGGCTGAAGTTCAAGAGCTTCTTGCCCAGTTGCTAATGTGCAGTATAGCTTTTAATGCGTTTTAGTAGATAACATGATTTCTGTCTTGCTCCTTAAAGTCTGTCATTTCTTTAGAAGTATTTCTGTGATGTTCTCAAACCTAAGAGGTAAGTAGAAATTACATACCTCTCCTTTCTCATCTTCATGAAAATATTTCATTACAGTATATAAATTAGGTTACCATAATCAGCATTGCTTCACTGCCTCAAAAGACTCATAGTGGAGTTATATTAATGTCTAGTGTGACTGATGTCTGGTGAAGGCTTGATTCCAGTTCTGAAAGCTGTATCTAGAAAAGTCATGACTATCTAGGGGGTTTGTTTGTTCGCTTTTTCAAAAGAAAGCAAATTGCAATTATCAAAAGGTTTCAAAACTGAAGGGCCTAGTTCTGGACACCTCAAAGCTTACTCTTTCTCTTTGGAACCTGGGGTCCAAGTGAACTGAGTCAAGAGAAAAGGTATTTCCAGAAAAACATTGTTCTATTGTAGCTCTTACTGGCAGTGGAATGAGGACATTACATACTTCCAGTCCTAAATCCATTCTACATTCCAACCCTTTTGCAATATTTGGGAACGCTGAAGCCTTTTAAAATGAACACGGACCACAAATGTAGTTCATTGCCTGTGAAAGAAGCTCAGTTTCTCTCTGTAAGTACAGGTTAAATCTTGAAGACTATTAGAGTGTGAAGGAATTCAGGGTTTGGAGGTCAAAGTAAAGCTCCATACTGATTTTTAGGTTATGGAAAATGCTAAAAACTTAAAAAAAATCCTTAAAATACAACTTCCTTATTATTTTTCTTCATTTAGGTTTTTACCAAACCTTGCCAGATCAGCTTTACATAAAAATCTGCAGGATTGTGGTATTGAGACAAGTCCAGATGACAAGAAGAAACTAGAGGAAAAGCATTACACATGTAAGCTTCTGCCATCTTTTGCCTTGCTCTTACTCAGATGATTGAGCATAGACAGGTGCATTAATTACCCTCAAAGTTAAATGTTGTTTGCTTATATCCCTTTGACTTTGTTCTCTCAGAATGCAGTGCTGCTCTCAGTATGTTGATACTTTTATATTGTCTACTGTATTCCCAGCTGATGGAATTTTGTTCTCAATCATGTTTATGTGTTTCTCAATCTATAAGATCTATGGCCTCAGGCTCTTTTGGACTGCTTTTTCTTTTCCCTTCTTTTTTTTTCCTCATCACTGATAGCTTCTCTTCTGTACAGTTACAGTTTTCATTTGCTCTTAATATTTCTGCTTTTTACCACTGCTGCTTTTTCTCCACTGTTAAAATCAAGCTTTTTCTCGTAAAAGTCTTGGGTTATGTTTTGCTTTCATTCTTGCACACGCTTCTTTGTTAGTTTCCCTTCTTTACATTGCTGTGGTTGTTACATGTCACCTTTGTCGAGCAGGTCTTTGTTTCTTTACCTTAAACAACTTGTACTTGTTTGCAGTAGCCTTTCTGCTTCTGCTGTTTTTCTCGCCTCTGCTTTCTCGTGCCTGCAGGACTCCTGGTCTTCATGCTAGCTGTATATCTTTTCGTATCTACTGTCAGGCAGCACACTTTGAGCAATTTGCCATTTTCCATTCACTAAACTTTTCCTTCACTCTACTTCACCAGTGTTATCTCTGCTGTCATTCTTCTGTATGTTTATTCTCACTTCTGTGATGTATTTGACTTCTGTGTTAAATCTTTGCAGTACTAAACAAATCATTGGTTTTAATTCATATGGTTTTGTAGATTTTATTTGTGTGTGTATATATAAAAATGAATATGTAGATACAGATATATTAATTTATTATACACAGTATAATATATATGTGCAGCCATATGTATATACATATATACACACACATATATATATGCAACCATCCATTTAATCTGTATTTGCATTATTTTGCATCTATAAAATCTATATATATAAAATATATAAAAGAATTTTAACTCCTGCCACTTGTGTGTTGCTAGCTGCTTACCATTCTTTTTCTAATCTGGACACATCCTTTGAATTTTCTTTTTGTTCTGTTTCATGCCGTAAAGATAGAGCAATCTAGACTGGTAGTGAACAATTAAAAACAACTGTCTAGAAATCCATCTATTTTTAGGTTTTTTACTGAGTTTTTTTGCACAATATTATTATTTACACGAAGTTGTTATTTTCCTAGGGGTAGAATTTATGGTTCTTCTGATCCAAGAAATTTTTCTAATGTACTTTTTCTTTCAGAGGTCTGAGGTTGAAGACTATTTCAATGCATACAAATTTAGCCAGTTTTCACGAAAATGTTAAGTGTGTCCATGTTCTGGCATTAATCCATCTGAGCAAACCTGCAGTACTGAAAGGGAGAATCAGCAATGACTCCATATTGTTGTGGTGGGCTGGCCCCGGCTCTCAGCCCAGCAACCACACAGCCACTCACTTACTATTGGAATATTAGTGATCTTCCAATAATATAATGAGAGTATGAGATTAAACCAAAGCAGTGGTCACAACTTCCATTATTCCTCATGGTACTTTTTCTGTAAGATCACCTATTCATTGTTTATTGTAATGGACTTCTCTGAAATTTCGAAAAGCATTAAAATGAATTCTAAAGCAACCTCTCGTTAATGGATACTCTTTCAAGCATTCTCTTTCTTTAGATAGAAATCATTTACTGCAACCCACAGCCTTGTTAAAATTTATAAATTGTCTGTTGCAAGTGTTGGGGACTGATTGCATGTCTGCCCAGAGGATGCTGTAAGTAATGCATTTGCTTGTTTCCTGGAAAATATCTAGGTGAAATAAACAATGGGATTCTGAAGATAGGGTCTGTGACGATGCCGATTTATAACTCAGCCGAGAAAATGAAAGTGCCTGATGTTTTGTTCTATGAAAATGTGCAAGTAAGTGTGAAACTCTGGCTTCTGAGGTATCAAAAGTTTGTTAAATGTGTGCTCATGTGCATGCTCATATATAGTAAATAATGTACTAACTCAGTTTTAAGGGTATATTTCTGAGGGAGTTTCTTTAGGGTAAATTTTTTCTCAGAGGATTTCATGCTCATTTCAAATGTGTCTTCACCATCACTTTGTGAAGAGATTGTAACAGTCCTGTTGAACGTTTATGAAATATGAAGTAACTGAAAGTGACTGAAACTAAATTTTATTTGGAATGATTTGATCAGATGTTGTGTCGAGTGATTTTACTTTTTTTTGCTGCTGGACTGTTCCTCTCTTGGGGCTGGATTATCGTTTCTACCCTGAGACCATATTTTACAGGCTTGTTACATGAAGTTGTACCTGTCTTTAATGTTTGAAAAGCAAGGCAAAGAGTAATTTGCTTTTAGATAATGGGTTATTAATTATTTATTGTAATTTGTTTAGCTTATGAATTACTCATTAGTGTAGCTAGTGTTAATTAGTTCCTAGTAAGAGTAATTGGTGAACACAAGAAATAGGAAGGGCTTGGTGACTCTGGGTTTTTTTGGTTTTTGTTTCCCACCACCCCTTTTGTAGAGGTAGGTGTACTATGGCTTTCTTCTCTATCTAGCATGGAAGCCTCAAAACTGTCAGACAAGAGTATCCATAGTAAGAAAATTACCCTCTCAGTTACCTTTTAGAATATTTTGCCACTGAAAGGCCACACTGGTCACGGAATCTTGTAAAATATTTTTCTTTTAGAGACCTTGTGTGGATTTCCTTACTTTTCCTTTCCTTTTTTTTTTTTTCCCTGTATTCTTTTTTTCCTTCCTCACTTGCAAGACTATACTCCATGGGTATCACCTACTGAAGGTGATGACAAGCTGTGCAAGGGGAACAGATGACAGACTTCTTCATCTTCCCCACTCACATTTTATGTGAGATATTGTCTGTGTTGCTATTTCGTGGAAGTACTTAGTTTGCATCTGTTGGAAATGAAATCCTGAATCTTGCTAGGACTTAGAGTCTGTATTGCTTTTTCCACCTTCTTGCTTATAGCTTCAGAAAACCTGTGTTCTGATATTATGCATCTGTTTTATTTGGGCAACATTTGCTAAAAATGCTGCAGAGAATGACCTGCTTTGTATCTGTCCCTGGTATATATGCACTCTGAATGCTGAAGGGAGCAACAACCAAATACTAGTCAGGACAGCTGTTACCATTCCTAAATGAATTCTTCTTTTCTGTACTGCTAGGTTGTAATTCAGTCATTCAAGTGCTGTAATGATGGTTTAGCAAAACCTGCTGGAGAGCAAATTTGATTTATGACTCTAGTGCAATACTTCCTCTCCATTATCTAAAAACTACAGAAATAAATTGAAACAGAGAAAAAGATATATCCTCAGCTCTTTGCAGTGCTGCACAATGTAATGAAAGACATAGTTTTAGTCTCTGTGAATTTGGTCTTTAAACATATCGTGTTCCAGAGGAATTTGGCATTGTCATGGAACAATATTGTTAGTCTGCAACAAGTGGCACAGGGATGGAAGTAATTTTTAGGTGATATAGCAAATGCTACTTTCAGGCCAGGCTTTGGGGAACAGGGATCAATAAAGCTGACACAATATTGATGTGTCTACTTACAAGTCCTTTGTGTAAATAATTAATCCGAAATGCCTGCATGCATCCTAATACAATGCTAATTTAGGTCCTGGTGCAAAAAACTGAAGTATCAATGTAAACTGTCTCCTGTGACTAAGCTGTTCTGCAGGGGAACTGTGATGTACACATATTTGTGTAATTTAGGATTTAAAAAAAGAAGTCATCAGAAGGAAGTATTCATGCCTGAACCATAAAATAAAAGAATGTAATTTGTGTGTAACTTCCTAGAATTTGTGCTGGATCTGGTCAAAATTATTTTTATCGGTTATAAATTTCCATTGTATATAAATGCCAGGAAATATGGTAATTAGCCTTGAAATCCTCTCCTTAAATTGTGTATTGAGCATTCAGTAGTCTTTTCACATTCCTGGTTGGGATTTTGTGGTATTAAGCTTTGTTTACAAGAGTTTCTTCCCCTACCCCCAGCCTCTGTTCTGAAGAGATTGAAACCAAAGATGTTTTTCACAGTTAGAAACTGAACATTTCCATGCTCAGAAATTACAGGCAAGCTATTGATTTTTTCTTTTCTTTTTCAAGTACTAGAGATGAGATGATAATATGAAAAAATATATATGTTTATCTAAAGGCAAGCATTCATTTCTCTAAGTAGGTTGTCTGACCTACTTACAGATGACCTGTTTTTGCTGGATACAGTGGAGGAATATACACGACTTTATTGCTTGTAAAGTAGTCTGCATTGCCACATTATCCTTAAATCCGTTCAATCCTTTTAAACAAATTATTTGTGAGGAGCAAGATAAGGTTAAATGATCTACACTGTGTGTTACCTTTTATGATATTGGCTATATGTAAAATACACTTAAAACAGTTTGTCTTCAGTTAGGCAGTCTAAGTTAGAAGTTGTAAGACACAGAATAAATGCTTTAGCTTTGAGCTTGCATTTTCCTAACTTTATTTTGCTCGAAAATAAAGTTTGATTAGAATAGAAAAGTGTATCTGTCATTAAGCTAGACCTGGTGTTTAATCTTTAATAAAATAAGTGTGTATAATTTACATATTTGTCAGCTGCTTTTTATTCCATCTCTATGGTTTCTCTATAGTTCTACCATTATATGCTTTGCTTCCTCCCAGTACAATTGCTGGAAAATTGTCATACACATAGTAATGAAAGTTCTTACACCCTGAGTGACAAGCATCCAACGAGGCTAAAAGGAAATGCATTAGGAGTGATTATAGAAAATTAAATATATTTAGGGAAATCAGACACCCACAGTCAGTTTGAGCAGAGGAAATACATAAGGAGAGTTAGTATTTTTGTTTCATTGTTTTGGTCACTGTATAGAAATCTTTCTGCTATTATTTGCTGAGAGACTCTTGCTATGGTATAAAAAGTTGTAAGTATAAAGTAAAAAAAATTTTGGCCCAAAATCCTGAAAGTAAAGTTAATTTTGTACAGCTATCATGAGTGAATGCATAAACTTGAATGTGTGAAAACAAGAGTGAAAACTGTATTTTTGTTTCTCTAGCACATGATGGTAATGGAAGATATGCTCAAGGACTTTCTGCTGGGAGAACATCTGCTTTTAGTTGGCAATCAGGTGAGCTAAACATCTCTTAGAATGCATGGAAATCTCTTGTTTTGCTGAATTGAAATCGTGGTCATTTGTACTACTGAGGTAATTGACCCATTCTTTAATTCTTTAACTACTAGAGTCCATGGGGTTTATGGATACATATCTATGGAAGATGTAAATGCCTTAAATGTTTTTTAACATCGTTATCAGAGGACAAAATGTCAAAACTTCAATAGTTATGTTTAACATCACTACCATTAAAATCTTCAGTTTAATGGCTTCAGTTATCCTTCTTGGCTATGTATCAAACCTCTCCTTTAAAATTCCCAATGGGAGATAAGAGGTGTTCAAATAAGTATTATCTGAATCTTATTTATTGATATCAAAATACTTTTTTTTTTTTTTTTTTTTTGCTAAAATAGGTACAGATTCACTTTATTGTTTGGCTAGCATCTTTGTTGATGGAGACTTCATTGGTGAGATCACAGGGGCTCTTGTGTTCTTTATTTAGTCATTCCTGTTTCATGACACCTAACAGTTCATAGGCTCCCCAAGATGAGGTATGGCAAATGTTCTCCAGTTGGGTGTGTTTGAAAATCTTTGTTATTCTGAACAATCTTAAACGGTTACTGGAACTGTTGGGTGACTTGAACAGAATTGTACACTTTACCAGTTAGGTGTGGGAAAAGGGAAAGCTTTTGTTATTACTTCTGTATGTTTGAAGTGTTCAGGGAAGTGATACTTCCCAAGCTGCCAGGTTGAGTTTTCCCTCATAAAGTAACCTGCCTTTAGTTTAGCTTTCCCTTAGCAAAAATACAATAATTTTCTAGCAGATGTTTCTCTTTATGTTGTGCAATAGCCTCTGGAAAAAGTCTAACACAAAATGCTAGTGGTCTAACCTACATGGCAAGGAGTATAAAGTGCTAATTATTATTAATATGCGTATATAAAAATTGAAGTGCACAGTTATATACAGTGTCATCTATTAAGAGTCATTTTTAACAGCTTGAATTTACAAAGATGTACTTGAAACCTCTGTAGACTTTTGCTGGATGACGTCAAATTCTCCCCAAAGGTGTCATCTATTCATAAATAGAAACTAATCTATTTCATAAATGAAATAAGATCTATTTATACTGTTTCATAAGCAGTGCTCTCTATGCCAGCTTCCTAGTTGGTATTGAAAATATTATGTAATACAAATTGCCTGCTGAATGTGCTGTCAGGGAATAGCAAGAGTGGGCTGCTCCACAGAGGAACAGAGGCAGGGATGATGTCCTTAATGACAAGGTTTGCAGTCCCACAGTGTCCAAATAAGATCAGGTCAGCTAAGTGCCCAGTGACTACCAGACTGGTCCATGGTGACAAGGCAGTCTGAGGTCCACCTGGGAAGACAAGTCAGCAGGTCCAGGCTGGGATCAGCAAGGTATAGGGCCAGGTGCAGCATCACTGCAATTTAGGTTGGGAAGGAACCAAGAAAAGGGCCTAAGTGTAAATGCTGCTTCCACATCGTGGTGTGCAAAGGGGAACCCAGGGAGGCAGCAATGCCATGTTGGAGCTGACCTTCAATACAGCTAAGTAAAACCCTCCCTGGTGGAGAAGAGCTTGAAGAACGTGGTAGCACACTCAGGGCCCTTCTTATTATGTTCTACCGATTTGACAGAAAAATTGTGAAGACAATGCAAGTACAATTTTTAGTGTATAAGGTATTTCCCCAGCGGTGGTATACTCATCTTTAATAATTTAATGTATGCCACATTTTCTCCAAGCTTACGAAACTCTAATTGAAGACAGTGTTAAACGATTTAACTGTGTTGAAGTGTTGGAACATACCGCTTTGATTCTAGACATCAGCTCAGTTGTATCATTCAGTTGGAAAATCAATTGATTTACTGTGATTTCTCTTTGGTAAATGAGTAATATGTACAGGTTTTGTTTTTTAAATGCTAGCATACTTCTGAGTACTTCCAGGTTTATTCTTTATTTACTTGTTCCACTGATTTTATGTGTGAGTAGGAAAAGGCCACCTGTCTTTTTCTTTTTGAAACACTATTTTTAAGTTTGAACGCTGTATTTGCCCTTCTGCAGTCTTCTAGGACCACACCAACAATTGCTTGGCTAATTCAGTAAATATATCACTGTACATTTCTGCAGCATGTGATGAATCCTGTTCAAGTACTTGAAAAGCAGCCGTATTACATCAATATGCTTTCATGCTTTTTTGTGCATATATATTCCCTTTGAAGATATGAGAGGTTTCATCCTCTTTTTTTTAAAGCAGGTGATTAAAAATAGGATTTTTTTTTGCTTTTCAGTTACTTTAACAGTTCAGTCTGTTTATGATTGCTGGATACATATAACAGTGTGTACCTGTGTTTTGCACTTGGAAGAAGTAGATAATGTTCTGGGGAGATACGAAGTGCTGTTTTGAGTTTTCTGTTATCCTTCTTGTTGGTGAATGAGTGGATCATGGAAGTTTGGTGTAAAGAACTGACAATTCAAATACTCTGAAACTGGTTATTCAAAATGTGTGACTAACATCCCTTTGAATACATGTGTCGTTTCCTAGATATTTAAATAGAACATAACTTGGTCCATCAAAATTATGATGATATAAGTCAGTATCTCTGTTCAACTGTGATTCAGTGTGCAAGGCTTGCTCTGTAGTCTTTCTTTTAGAGTTTGAATTTGGTTTTGCTTGGTTGACTGTGGTTTTCTTTCCTCTTTTGCCTCTTTCATAACACATGAATACATACAAAATTACTGTTAGCAGAAGACCTCTCTATTTCAAAGTCTGCAAGTGTAGTCTGTTGTGCAATCTTTTCAGTTAAAAGCTTAACTGGTGGGAGTCTTTTACCGAGCTTGTTTTCAAGACAGGAACTTTGACAATTAGTATTTGAAATTCATTATATTAGAATTTAATTGTCTTGGTGGATGTTTGGGATTTGTTTTCTTAATGAAACTGAGGAATATTTGAAGACAAGTAGATACTTACAGACGTCTTTAGAAGTGTTCAGCTTTTGAAGAAAGCTATAACCCACTTCATTCATGTGTGTTCCGTGGAACTTATATGGTCAAGGATTTCACATCATAAATGTATTGCATGAAATACCTCTTCATCTAAATATTGGTTTACAGTGTTTGTTGGTTTATTTTGGATGTTAACTGAAATGTGCTTTCATTTCATATATGAGCAAACAGGTTTCTTTTGGTCCTTAGGAAAGGCAGTGGATAGTTATGAATTTTCAGCTACAAAATGGCTTCCACTTAAAGGAAATGCCAGTACCTTAAGTATGGCCTCTGATACTGCTTCCTGAATGAGCCTGTAGTCTGAGTATGAATGAAGTTGCGTATGACCATCTACAGTTTATCAAAGCAGCTGTAAAGCAGCTTCTTCCTTGGCTGAGAGTAAGTAGCTATTTATTACTGTAAGCAACAGGCAAACAACAGCAAGAGTTCTATTTAGTAAAGGTTAGTTTTTCCAAACGTTGCAGTGACTGTTTAGTTTGACTGTTTAGTTAGATATTATATATAGCTCTTAGAGCTGCTCCCGGGCTTCACGAGACAGACTGGAGTATTTATTCTTACTACCAAGGAAAATGTTTAGGCTATGTTTTTGTGATTTTTTTTCCTGATGGTTATTGTACAATTTGTGGATACCACTATTTGATATTTTTTACTGTCTCCTTGAATTTCCTATCTTTGGTAAATAGGGGAGAAACTATGTTAATAAATAGAATTTGTTCATGTTGAAATCTTGGAAAACAGCAGTGGCTGAAACACTTTTATTTTGTCTTGTGATTTTAAATTTTCTATATATAATATTTCCCAAATCATTACATTTGGAAGTATTCAGTAACAAGTTGTGTTCATTTTGGCTTTTTTGAGTTACTCTGTTTTCATTCACTGTCTAAATATGGCATAACTATCAATATTACAAATTTGAGTGTAGTACATAGATACCTTTAAAATACACTTCTACCATGATCTACCATGAGTTACCTAAAACAGAACAATTGCAGTTTCGTGTAGCAGGGCAGATTCAGCTTGTACCAGATCCAGGAGTTGTGCTATGCCCTAAGAACTGCATGTGATGCCTGGCAGCATTCATTAAATGCAATGCCTTAAAGCATTCATTAATTCTTCACTACCCCTTATCCACTCCATAATACATCTTTTAAATAATACATATTTTTTTATTCTGATTCAAGTCTCAATACATACAACCAGGCTGGACAGGCTGCTTGGCCACCTTGTCTAAACTGTTTTTGCAAAGAAAGGTTGGACCAGATGATCCTTGAGGTCCCTTCTAACCTGGTATTCCATGACTCTATGATTATTGTAAATAATTAGAAAGAAGACCATGCCAAAATCTCTGGCAGCACTTAATAAAAATGTTGGTGTAAGCCCACGGCAAGTAGACTGTCACAAATACTTCGAAAGAACTTAGAAATGTAATGGCATTTTGGCACATTTGCTGATTTATTTCCCTGATAGAAGAAGTAATTTCATCCTTTGCACTGCCTGCCTTTAACTGAGAGATCAACTTAAATAACCTCTTGGGCTCCCACTAGGAATTTATTTTATTCTTGAAGAACTTAGTAGGACAAATGATTGAGTTCGTCTTAAAGATATTTAAAAGGACATGCTTGAATAGACTTTTCCTTCTAAGATAATCTTCTTCTTATCTCATTATGAAATTGAATTAAGTAAATACTGTGAGTGTAATAATAGCAGTCACCAGAAAACTTGAAATGGCAAATGCTTGGCATTTTAACATTTCTAGAAATAGACTTTGCTTTCCTGCTTAAACTTGAGTAAAAATGGACAGCTTCCTCTGCAAGGCAAGAATGTACCATCCTCAACCAAAATTTTATTATTATTATGAGCATGAAGAAACTGAGCTCCAAATGAGCCAAATTGGGCTCATTTCATTCAATTGGGCCAAATACTGTGGTGGTTATTGCCTAAGGAATTCTGTGTAACAGTTGTGAAAAACTCTAAAAAATATTTCTCTTTTACTTGGTACATGTGCACATTTGAGAATAGGCATGCTGTATATGTCTCTGCTTACAGTATTGCATTTACAATATTTGACTTTACAAATCATGTTGAAGAACCAGAATTAAAAAAGAATCAATGAATTTATTTTTCTTTTGGATATTTCTTCCCACAGATTCTTTCTATTACGTATTTTCCAAATGCTCTTCTCCATTGAGCCACAACTGTCTTAAGTTGCTGGAAATGTGAAGATTGTATTTAGCCTAACAGGGATCTGAGTTGAAGGTTGTACTTGAAGTAAGCAAAAGCCATAAATTCTACAAGTGTTTATAGACCAGTAGTCAGAGATGTATCCAAAACTTTCCATTCATGACTTCTATGAGGGAATTAGGTTTATGTGTTCTTATGGTGAAATTTTATTATTTTAAAATCACCATAATTTTTGTGTGCCCCGGATGATAAACTCAAAATAATGAGATACTAAACCACAGAATACTTACTGTTGTGACAGATAAATATATAGATTGCAGCAGGGGCAAGAGTTAAATCACCACTGCTTTTGTGGAAGTGTTTTCCTTTGTTACTAGCATCGAAACAAGCTGGCAATGATAGGGTCTATTGCAGTGGTCCTCTGGTAGCAACATCTGTGATTATTACACTTCATTATTGACATTTGTTCCAAGCAGGGAGTGATGAGCGTAGTAACACTTGGAGTGCTTGAGAGATTTCCATGTAGATGTTGGTTGTTGCTCTGCTGATTGTAGTACGTTTCTTTAAAAAAATCAAAATATATCCTCTGGGCTAAAAAAGCAGCCTCAATCAAAATGCATGCATTCTTGCAAATTTTTTATTGCCAGAAACAGGCAAGCTGTGGGCATGGAAAGTGGTTCACTGCCAAACCCAGTGTTAGAAACCGTACATTAGCAAAAGCATTTTCGTTTTCTTAATTTTCATTGTTCAACCATAAGTTTCTGTGATAATGATGCTATCGATATAACTCTTTCTCTGAAGTCACAGAGAACTCTGACATGAGATTTTTGTATATTGAAATTTAATGAGAAGTCAAGATTGTCTTTCATTGCCTAATAATGGGGTTTTTAATTAATTTAAAAAAAAAAAAAAACATTTCCTAAGGTGAAAAAGTGCTTTTTTCACCAGTTTCAAAGTTAGTTTCATTCTTTTGTAATGAAACAGGTGCTCTGCTATGCACATGGCTGTGTATTGAAATAGAAAAGTCTTGATTGCACGGCCTCAGCTGAAGGGCAGTACTGAGAGGCACAACATGGCAACTTCTTTAACTGCTTTGGTATGACCTGCAAATCATTTAAAAGAAAATAAAAATGAGGCAGCATGGTTTGGATTTTTTTTTCCCAATAATGTTTTTTTATTTTCTAAGAGGCAAACTATTAATTTCAGAAACTTGGGTCCCGTTCTTTTGTGCTATAAGTTTATAGACTTACTTGGGCTGTGCAGGGGAGAAATTTGTCCCACTACTGTAATAGCTGCATCCTGAATTGCAAAATGCCTCCTGGGACTTGTAACAACCTTGTTTATGTTTGAAACTGCAGTTACTGCTAGAAGATTAAGTAATTTTATCCTTGGAAGCAAGTGTTTATGATGTCAGGAGAATTTTTAACTAAGGGATTATTTTGCCTTCTAATTGCATAATTTCTTTTTTGGTTTTCATTAGTGCAGATATTTACTTCCCATTTTTCTGTTTCAGTTGTCCCATATGTCTGACAGAATAAAAATCGTCTAATATTTGCTTTCTGAAATGTTTTATTCAGTTCAGCTGAAACACCAACACAGATGTTCTTTTCTCCCTAATTAGCATATGTTTATATTTCTGTTAAATTAAGTAGCAGCAATAGGGTGTATATAAATAACATACAGTGAGTGTTAAAAGGGAACTGTTTTGTCCCCTGAATATTAGCTTAGCCTGCAATAATTGCAGATTACATGAGATGACATTCTGAATCCAGGCCAAGTTCCATTCAGTCTTCAGTAAGTTCATATGAAAGACAGTTGTGATTCTTTCTGCTTAAGTAGTTGACTGCTGCGTGGGTGCGTAGAAGATCCAGCTTGATCCTTGGCACTGGTTATAGACTCAGGGTTAAGGAGAGTGACTTTCTTGCCATTTTTGTCATTTCTTGTTTCTGAGGAGCCACTAACTCATTTCAGAGGGGTTTATTTCCAAAATGGGTTAGTGTTTTTTACATTTCTTGTTTGTCCGAAGAAGACTACCAGGCATATTCCTTATCCCATGAAAGTCAGGTGAATTTGAAATAAACCTACTTTTCTTGGCCTCACATTAATGAAGAATACTTAATGAAGGAACTAATCCAAGCTCTTTTTTCCAGTTTTTTAATTGTGCTAATAAGCCTCCTGAATAGCTTTGGTCTCTTTCTTCCTTTCAACTATACTGAGTGTTCTCAGTGGAGTAACTGAGACAAAAAGAAGTGGTAACTTGTCATGAAGTAGGAATGTGGAGGGATGGAATCAAAGAGCTTTGACTTGAACTTTGCTCCAGCTACTTTGCCAGCCAAGGATTTAATGTGGTACACCGCAGCCTCTATGAAGGCACACAGTGTACTCTCTGAAGCAATTCAGTCTAGAAGTTGGGCAATGTTAACGTGTTTATAATAGCTAAAATCTGGTGGGAATGCCTTTTGGCTTTAGAATACTGCATGCACCTTTTAAATATGCATCACATTCTGAAATCAAGGTATGCTTAAAGGAAATCAAAAAGGTGTGTGGGGAGTCTGGTGAGATGGGCAAAAACAAATGAAGAAAGAGTGAGATGTGGTCAGGGCACAGCTCCCATTGACTTCATTATGTTACATTGTTTATCTTGCTCTTTCCCATCCTCCACCATGCTTGTGGCCTGTGAGGGTTCTCTCAGAAGTGGGTTGCACTCCTCTTTATAGTTGGTGATAACAGCATGGATAGAAATACACAGAACCAGCTATTTGGTCCTTTTTCTGATGGAACTGTGCAGGGAGAAAAAAAATCTAGCAGTGTTACTTTGTAGTTGGGAAAATATTCTTTCCAGGTATCGTTTTAAGAATCTATCATAAACATAAAAACCACATGCACTTTCTGTTAATGAACACGAAAGCCTTTTTTTTTTCCTAATCGCAGTAAGCATTTTCTTTGATATTAAGTATGTTTTACATTAATTCAATATATTGATCTATTTCGTCATCTTTGTACTTGACACAGCTGGCAGGAGTCCCACAATGAAGCAAAAGGGATATGCAATCTGCTAGGGTTTGGTACAGAAGCTCTGTGGAGTCATCTGCCCAGTCATCTTTAGCTCTCTTGAGAGAAGTGAAGGAAGCTGGTTTCAGCATGGGTATTTGATGCTTGACATTGTGAATATTCCTATTTATTTCCCCATTTACAATTTTAAGTATCTGACTGCAGGTATTAGAAAACATATGGGAATAAAACAGTCCGTGTGCACTACAAGAATATCCTTACCCCATTTCTGGTTTCTTCTGATGCTTCTGATGCGGTTCCTGAAGTTGCTTATTTCCCTCCAAATGGGTATGTTCTTTAAGTTCCTGGAAGAGTCTTTTAGCACAATTTCATCCCCTATTTCAAAGCAATGGAGAACTGTTTTTCCAGTGTCAGTTTTCAGAAATAACTGGTGATAGATACTGTGTTGCAGCTTCTTACTACACCTATGTATAAAGTTGTAGATTCTTCTGAAGAATCAGATGGAAGAAGGTTCATGAGGAAGAATGTGGCAGAGCATTAACTTGAGTTGGCTTTCTTGTGTTGGAGTCTAGTTCTCGGTAGAATATAGGTAGCTCTATTTTTGACAGCTCTGCAGTATTTTACCCTCTGCTTTTGTGGTGAGAACTCTCCTTCCATGATTTCAACTACTACACATATGTGCATGATTCTCCATTCTCATAAATGGAGGCAGATGAGAGACTGTGGCCCCATTCTGAGCAGTTTAAACAGTTTGCAGTTCTGCAGCTGGCAGTTACCATCTTTCAGCTAGAACTTACAGTCATAAATGTCATAACTTGCAGCTCTGAATGCTCCCATTCTGTTTCAATGCCAAGTGAAACAGATTAGCAAGTCTCAAGTTGGTTTAATCTCTTTAATCTTTCTGTGGGTTATATTTATCTTCTCTACACTGGTGTGGACTACTAGATGCTTTCATGCAGTGTTAGAATCTCAGCAGAGGGACAGTGTCTTATCAAACAGCTTTTGGCTGGGTTACAATTGAACTTTTCTTTCTCCAAATTCTTTTTCTTTCTCCTTTGCAACCCTTGACAATCTCGCTGTCATTCTGAGCTTCTAAGTCTGCAGCCTTGTCCTTGCAGGAGGGATAAGGATTTGTGCATCTGACCTGTCGTCTTGGTCTTCACTTACATTAGCCTACCTTGTCCTCTAGTGACAGGACAAGGGGGAATGGCTTTAAGCTGACAGAGGGGAGGTTTAGATTAGACATTAGGAAAAATTCTTTACTGTGAGGGTGATGAGACACTGGTACAGGGTGCCCAGAGAAGCTGTGGATACCCCATCCATGGCAGTGTTCAAGACCAGGCTGAATGGAGCTTTCCTGAACAGGAATGTACTTTTGAAGGGAATCTCTGTACTGCATTTTGATACGTGTCAAGGGACGTATTACCTGGATTCTCTTAGGATGAGACTAAAGTGGAGGATGTTCTCCAGCAGCACATCTAATTCATGCCCTCTGGTAATTCCTTCCATGGGACCAGGGTAGGCCTAGGCTGAAGGACCACCTCCTGAACTGCTTGTGCAGGACACACCAGGGTGTTAGCAACACCTGATTCACTTCATAAATCCACTGTCATCATTCTTCACAGCTTACTAATGTACACATCCTGAGATAGAAGAGTTGTAGATCAGTTTGCTCTCCAACCCAACTCTGACTCCATCTGGGCCTTCTTTGATAGCTGCAAATATTACCAAGGCAATGCTCTAATTCCACGTGACAGTTACAGGATGTTTCTTATGACCACCAAGAATTACCTTTTCCTATGAAGTGTAAAGCCAGCTTCCTAGCATGAAAGGGCTGGAAAAAAGTGATGTTAGTGAAAAGGATGCATCGTCACTTGTGACATAACTCTAGGGATGCAATCCTGTTTCTGGTTATTCCTAGTAAGATGGATAAGTATTTTGGAAATAGATATGTATATGTGCACACATATGTAAAATAAAATACATATCATTAAATTGTGTTCAGAATTCTTTGATGTGAATTGAAATTGTATTTGCCTCTAAAGGAATATGGAGAGTATTTTAACAGTTTTGGAAAGTTATCTTTTCCTTGTTTGTAATTCTTAAATGTGTACATCTATATTATGTCTGTATTTGCTGCAGGGTGTTGGAAAAAACAAGGTTGTTGACAGATTCCTTCACCTTTTAAACAGGCCCAGAGAGTATCTACAGCTGCATAGGTAAGAATGTGTTATATTTTCAAATTTTGTGTTTATAAGCCGATTTCCTATGTTATAAAACTCATCTTTCTGAAATTTAATCTGTTTTTACTGTTTGAACAAAGACCCTATCATGGTAGGTGGCACACAGACCACAGAAATGTATCTGTTTTATAGGCAAAGGCAGTAAGCTGACAGATTCAGGAGGGGGTACAAGAATCTAATGTAATCACACTGCTTAATAGAAGAAGTAGTCAGAGAGTACTGATGTTAAACCATGCTCAAGAAGAGAACAATATTTTGCCATCATTTCTAGAGAGATTTCCTTAAGCATGAGATACTCAGTGAGGAAAGTAGTTCAAAGGTGCTTATTTGAATATATCACTCATTAGACAAGAAAATATTTTACATAGAAAAGGCTTTTTGGTTTTTTCCTTTGATGCTTCTCCTAATCACATGTATTTCTTTCTCACCCATAAGCATTTGGATTAGAAAATTATTTTCTTGTATGCAAGCTAAATAACAGGCTTCAAGACAACAAACCAATTGAAAACAATTCAAAAGCTGAAATCATATAAAATAATCTGCCTGCTTTTTATAACATGAACTTTTAAATCAAGAAATTGAAAAAAAAAACCAAACAACTGAATAGAAGATTCAGTTTCAATTGAACTGCATCTTTTTTCAGCTTCATTCCTAATGTCTCTCTATCTTCAACTTCCTATCTTCATCACTCTGTCTTTTTTCATAATCACTGTTTTTTAAATAGTGCTAATAAAAATGTGCATCTTTGGTATTTTGCCCTTTAACAGCACATCCTCTGTAACACTTTGCTCTCACTTTCTCCTGCGCCTTTTTGTCTTCAGGTGTCTTGTATTCCTAATACTTGGATAGATCTACCTCATCACTTTTCTGTTGCTGTTTTCTTTTATAGTACCTCACCTAGATTTCCATCACCACTTTGTGAAATGCTGCTTTTGTGACCTGCTGCTTCCAACTTTGTATTAACTTCCCTGCTGTCTTCTCTGCACGTAGTAGCCACCCACTCCTTTGGGTTAAACACACTATTATTTTTGCAAATCCCAATTATTTTGCAGAATAGTTCAGTATTTCTGTCTTCCTGTGTGTCTCTTTGAAAAAGTGTTCTCCAGTGGGCTGTGTCCAGGCAGAACAGTACTTCAACACAAATACAGATTGCTCAGGAGAATATTGTATAAGCACAATGTTTGGTGTGATGATGGGGCTGTAGAATGTAGTAGTTACAGCGTGCTAGTTGATGCATTCCTAGGGAAAAAAAAATAAGCCTTTTTTGTCTAGTCAAGACAAACTTCTATAGGCCCTATGAAGTACTGCTTATAGATACAAGGCTTTATAGATAGATTGAAGTAGAAAATTATGACAGTCCTATGCAGTTCTATAGAAATAATTCCAGACTGCAGAACAAAATAAGAGCAAGTTTACAGAAAACCCCAAAACAGTAGAATTCTGACTTCTAGATATTTTGTGGGGAGAAATGCTATCAATAGCTTATGGCATAGATGTAGCTTCCTAGAAAATATGCTGCAATGTGCACTTCACTTGTGATAGCCCTGGGTTTCTCTGAAGATTTCCTAGCTAGCTACCATCAGTACCATTAAGCATGCCAATGGGAAGATATTTTTAAATATCATAGTTTGAATGGTGTTCGTATACCTGAATTACAGATCTTGAGTTGAACGTTCCAAGAATACATTTTAGTTGGTTACTTTGTAAGAGAAAGGAAAGAAAAACATGGAGCAGTTCAGTGTCAGATGAAGGTGGACATTCTCTGCCCTTTCAGAAATGTGTCTGACAGATGGTACCTCATTAGTTCTTGGAATTTAGATTGCAGACTCTCTAGTTCTGCTTCAAGTAGTCTATCTGGAAATGAGTGTGCACTTGTCAGCTGCATATCCTGAGGCTCTGAGTTTCTAGTGAGGTAGTGAATCCCTCAGAAAATGGCTGCTGATAATAATATCATGAGTTCTTGCATTTTCCCATATCAACTATCACTTCATACAATTGGCTACAAACCAAGAAATATGCATGTATGTATAATAATGCTTATGCAGAATGGGTGTTGCAACTGAAGAGTATCTGTTCTGGAGTAGGAAGATATATCCTTAGATATAAAATACCCTTGTTGGTGGCTATAATTAAGATGTGTCCAGAAAAGAATTTTCTGGAATGGAAAAAACTGTAAAAGCTTTAAAATTAATATAATGAAGATCTTTACTAAAATGTAGTGTTACATAATAAATAAAACTAGTGAATAAATAATAGAAAAAGCCAGGCTGAAATTCAGAAGTATTCTGTTTTATTAATCTAATTGCAATTTTTCAAAATCTCTTTTTGTAAAAAATGGTATTTAAGTGCTAAAATTGTGAAGATATTCCAGAAATGTTTGCTTTCAATAGCTTGTGAGGTAAATAAGGGGGAAACACACTGTGAAGCAGTGTAATAGAGTTTGTTACACAATGCAATTGATGTAGGTGTCTTTTATAGAAGAATACCTCAGCCCTTTTGCCAAAAGACAGATACATAAAAGAGCTAAAGTTACCATTAAATGTGTTTGATTTTGGTTGTTGATTTTTTTTGTTAATGTGAGGGGTTTTGTTTGCTGCTTTTTTTGGTGTTTTGTTTTGGGTTGGGTTGGGTTGGGTTTGGTTTGGGAAACAGTATAAGGAGCTCTGCTGACCTAACGCTACATATGTTCAATGGCATAGTGTCAACTCAAGACCTGTGAAAGCTTCCACCTCTGTTCTGCTGGGGTTGGACTGGCTTTAAGTCATGTAGCTGAAAAGAGCAACTCGTAACAGAAACCCTCTCAAATTATCATCTGCCATCGAGGGCTGTGCTCCTCATTGCTCTGATAGCAAACCAAAGTCTCTCTGTCATGATAGTCCCTTCAAGAAAAATTAGTTGTGGAGAAAACATCTGTGTTCCAAGCAGCACATTTTCTTGGCTCAGGAAGGCACAATTTCAATTTTTCTGTGTTAGTACCTTTACTTTAAAGTTTGGTGTACATTACGCTCCTTGATTTTTCAGATAATCGAAAGCTGTTTGTAACAAAAGCTCTATGTGGCCCTGCTTGAGCAGGGGGTTGGGCCAGATGACCTCCAGAGGCCCCTTCCAACCTCAACTGTTCTGTGTTTTACCAATAATTTCAGCAAAGTAGCAGCTAGATGATCCCAGCTAGCTCTTACTCTAGGTATGTTGTAGTAACATGTCCTGCTTAATCAAAATTGTCAGTAGAAGTTAAAAAAAAAAGTTAAAAATTACTTTGTCTTGTCTCCATAAAATTGGATAATCAAGTAGTGATTGTGCCATGTAGGAAGTCCATTTACACTGTCCTTAGGTGGCTTCCAAATGACTCACAAAAATGTGTCAGTATGAACAGTAATTAAAGTTGAGAGAATTAAGAAACAGCTTCAGACTCATCATTATTTTCAGAACAAGAAAAATAAGAACATTTTGTGTAATGAGATTGTTTGAAAACTGTAGAACATTTGATTATTGGTGCTTTATGAGTGTAAATAATGAGCAGGTGTTAAGCAGAAATTTTTCTGGGATGTTTTCTGGCTTCATGCTGTCTCAGCCATAGATCAGCTGTAGGAAATGCAAAAATTGCAGCCCATCATCTCATCTGCAAATTGTCTGTCACATGCATTCCTCTACACAAATAAAGATGTTCAGGGATGAAAAGTACTGATTCTTTCCATTGCAATGGGAAGTTGGTTACTCTCAGCTAGTGGGAGAACCGCATACCCCCTGAGCTACTACAGATGTGGACACTGAAGTCATAAGTAAAACTAGTCAGCTTCAACTCTGATGTAGATCTGCAGTTATTTAGTTGTGTAAGAACATTGTGGGTTTTCGTGTACAAGATTTGTTCTCTGTAAAGATGAAAAACTGTTTATAAATATGTATGGTTTGATGCCTCTTCTGTGAAAATAGAGAATGTAGGAAGTTTTCCTTTAGCTTGTAAATAAATGGGTTTGTGCCCTTAAATTAGCCATATTAAGTCTTAGTTCTCCATGTGATATCTTTTCTTACAAGGTGAGATAACTTGTTTTCCACTTTTCGAGGCATTAACATACACACTAAAGCAATTTAGTTTTGTTGTAAATTTGGTATTTCGCCACTATCAACAGAATACTAACTGCTGTAGAAATTTTATTTGTTACCTGATAATCTTACTATTCTTTTGGAAGATATTGCACTACCTTATTCTGGTTTTCGTAATGTCCTTTCAAAGAATTTATCTATGGTATTGCATCTTCCTGTCAGTGTTACTGTGTTTGTTCTAGTGACTAATGACTGGACAGTGTGATGCAGGGTTCATTTAAAAAAACCTGCTACCTTGTGTGTTTTGCCTTTTCTAGTTCCTAATAAATTACAGTCATCTGATGATCTTTCTTCCAAAAATTAACTGAGTTTACGTATGTTATCCGTCTCAAAAGAAATGTATTTTTGCCGTGATCTTTAACAATCAAATTAATGGAGAGGTTTGGGGTAGGAAAATAAGCTTATGGTGTCCCTACAAGCAATACTTACTACAAACTGTCCATTAATCTTTAGATGTTTATTTTCTTTCCCTTTTTTCAGCACACATAATCAGTCTAAAATCTAATTACTCGTTTCTCCTATTGAGATCATTTTAAACTACCCTTTCAGCTTTATTGACTTCAGATTTTTTTAAATTCTAATTAAAAAGTTGTTCCAGAAGGAATAACTTCCTTAGGCCAAGACACTGATGAACACCTGATGCTGTAGAATTATAGTGTACCTGTTCTCAGAGTTGTGTTTGGTTATCTCTTCTTGAAAGGATATAGAATCATGGAATTACAGAATGGAATCATGGAATGGTTATGGTTGGAAAGGACCTTAAGATCATCCAGTTCCAACCCTCCTGCCATGGGCCGTAACACCTTCCACTAGACCAGGTTGCTCAAAGCCTCACCCAGCCTGGCCGTGAGCACTGCCAGGGATGGAGCATTCAGAGCTTCCATGGGCAACCTGTGCCAGTGTCTCACGACTCTCACAGTAAAGAATTTCTTCCTTATATCCAGCCTAAATCTCCCTATTTAAGTTTGAACCCATTACCCCTTGTCCTATCACTACAGTCCCTGATGAAGAGTCCCTTTCTGGCATCCCTATAGCCCCCCTTCAGATAGTGGAAGGCTACTATGAGGTCTTCATGCAGCTTCTCTTCTCCAGGCTGAACAGCTCCAGTTTTCCTGTAGGACCACGTAAAAGAATTTAAATGCTCATGTAGCTCTGCAGGTCTATTTTTAAAAATGAGCAACACAGAAAAGCTAACTCTGTCTCAGACTGTTTTTGAAGCAAGTGCTCTTAAGCTGCACTGGTTTATTAGAGGAATCCAACAAACCCAGTGAAGATGTATGTGTGTGGTGTATTTGTTTGTTGCAGCCACAAAAAAAAAAGGCTAGGTTATTTTTCCTGATAATTTTGAGTCATGAATATATGCGTCTAGAATATTTTCCTTTTTGTACTGTACTGTTATACAGTAGCCTTATGCTATGTGATTTATTCTTTATTTAGTTAAGGTTTGGAAATAAATAATAAAATGACATACTTATGAAGATTTATGTTGTGAAGCACTGAATGTACTGTCTAGCTTACAATAGATGTCTTTATGGGTTTTTTTACTTTGTTCTTATTTTTTCCCCTTAAATACATTTTCAGTCATTACAAAGTTATAATGGAGACTTTCAAGAGTTCATGCAAGCTGGTGTCTCTGATTCCAATGTTAGCTTTTCATAAGCTGGTTGACTAGCTCTGCTGTTGTCAGATTCCAGGTGTTAGAGAGCTACTCCATTTGTCTTTTTGTAGGAATTGAATTCAGCTTGAATATCCTGCTGTGTGTGGCTGTTGCAGAGAAATAGCTTGGCTTTGAAGACCCTGTTTCATTTTCTTCTAAAGCTGAAGTAACAAGTTCTTGCAGTTTACTCAGTGGTATATATTCTTATACCAAATAAGGGGAGCTGTAGGGTGTCATACGTCTTCGTTAATTGATTTTACAATTAGGGTGAGTGAATTCTTACGTTGTTACAACAAATTATGTGAAAACATTGCATCTCGTTTTGAAAGACGGATCACATGTAAGTAATTCTGTAACTTGATTTAAGCATATAACCTGAAGTAAACATATATTCTCTTTGGCCTTTGTTCTGCCAACAGCAGTCATACTGAGTAATGAATACCTTAATACTCCAAATAATTTCTTGGATTTTAAACAAATATATGTCCTGCTGAGTAGCTATAATGGCCTAGCAGAAAGAAGATGGGGATTTAATTATCAGTGCATATAGAGAAGTCAAAAAAGCTTTACAGTGTCATTTTAACAGAGAAATGAGACAGCTGGTAGGCATTTCAGATCTTTCAGAATTTCCTAAACATAGTGGTCAGATCGTGCAATGCAATGGCTATATGATAGGTTGAGTAAAGAAATGCATTTGTAAATGTCAAAGTCCTGCAGATCCTTTCTTTGTGTTAAGGTCACCTGCTCTTCATCAGGATAATCCGTGAGTGGATTAGCTAACCAATTAACAGTTTCAAGTGGCCTTTGGCCTGGTTATTTTTCAAATACTCTTTAAATGAGGTCACAGCATATGGTATATTCATGACTGATATAAATGTAATTGAGAAGAGATATATGTCTATATACATAGGTATTTAGATAATTATCTCACAGAAATGAAGAACATCTATTATTAGAGCATATATTCTGTGTCTCTGATTTTTCCTTTCATCTACCATAAGGTTCCATTTGAAGAATAAGAGGAAAGCCAAACCTGAATCTGGTTTATCTAGGCTCATAAAACACACGGTTGCCATCTGTAGATATTCTCTTACCCTTTCAGCCATGGAAAACCCAGAACAGTGGATGTTTGTAACATTAACTGAGGTCCTGGCACTGTGTCCTGTGTTTGGGCATCAGCCTCCTTGGGGGCTCAAGCCTTAAAATAAAGTGCTGGAATACCTTTTCTTAGGTTAGACGATAATGAGTAAATTATACAATGGATAAAATTCTAGGTTTGTGTTTACATTTCAGTGTTCGGGGGGGACACACAAGTGTCAAAGCATATAATGAATATTCGTAGATGTGTCATAGAGACAGCATTAATATTTTAAATGAAGAATTTCATGCATTGATTTTATTTCTCTAAAGAAACATCTTTCAGCCAGGTGATCCTCCATATGAGCTAACACAAATTTCAGGAAAAGAGGAACATCATTCTCCTATGTTCCTTATTTTTTCTTCCTGGATAGTTTCAGCTCCTGTGTCTCACCACAAGATACCCAGAGTGTTTGGAGATTTACTTCCTTTCCATCTCTGCCTCCCATCCTGCCCTGTTTCAGGGCCTATGGATAGAGGTATTCAGCTCTTTCAAACAACTCCAGATTTTCAGTTGAAAAGAGCCTGGGAGAAAGTTTCTGTCTCCCATGAAGACATTAAGAAATGCTGAATTCATTGATTGAATTTCTGCAGCGAATTATATTCTGAAGAGTAAAATAGCTGTCAGGTGCAGTTCCTCTCCTCTCTTTTTGGAGAAAGTTTTTAAACTCAACTATTTAATAGAATTTGGGTTAATCTTGACAGGGACAGAATGAACCGAGCAGTCTGTGGTTGATGGAAATTCCTCCTGCCGCATGTCATAGTTCTTCCCCAGAAAGGAGGCATTGCTGTCAAAGAAATAGTAACTGTCACAGACTAGTATATTTGGGTAAGTCTACAGACCTCAGAAAAAGCTGCCTTTGGGGTAAATAGTGCACCAGCAGCAAAATATAAATAAAAGACAGTGATGTGAGCTAACAAACAAAAAAACATCAAAAGAATTCTCAGAAGTCCTACTATGACTTGAGTGGCACTGTCAAAAGAGTTGCTGAGTTTCAGTAGCAGATCTTTTTTCATTACTACTTTTTTTTATGGAGAGCCTGTAAGGCTGGCTTGCTTGATAAAAATAAAACATAAAAATACATTCTTAGGAAAGACGTTGGTGAGCTTTTCATATTTTTCTTTTACAATCAGGAGAAGACAGTTCAGTTGAGTGGGATGACAGTATGTCAGACAGCTTTTCTCACTTGCTTCTACATTCCCAGTCATGCTTCTTTGTGTTAGAACTATTTTTATCTTCAGCGCCAAATGTGATGAAACTGGGAGGTGTTGATATTCACATCTTTGTTACAGCCCAGTTAATATTAAGATGCTAATATTAATAGGTGAATGTGAATTAAAGTTTTTAGTTCCTTTCCTGTGGGAGTGGAATTCTACAGTCTAATGTTTAGGGTGCCAGACATTTAGCATTTAGGAAAATCTGTAAATCGTATTGTTCAGAAATATTTCAGTCTTAGCATACTTTTTTATTCTATATTTTAGTGTCTTTACATTTACATAATTCATTACAAAGTGGAAATCTAAGGAATAAAAAGCCTGAGGCCATTCTTTACTGTGTTTAGGTCGTGTTAGGTTTCTGAAGAACAGAAATTAATGACATATAAAGGCTTATTATTCTGAAAGGAAATAACATTTATCTGTAGTAACCCTGCAAAATTGTTCTTACCTATGTGGCTGAATGCGACAACCTAAGCAAGTACAGGAGTTTTGCATTCACTTTAAGTAAGTCCTCAAGCCAATGGAATTAATATTTGGCTGTATATCTAGCTATAATACATTGCAAATCCCTTGAAATATCTCCTCAGAATATTAGGGCTGCATAACAAAATAGAACAAATGAGGGAACCATGGAAAAATATGAAAAAAAGAAGCTAGATTTAGGATGTTAATTGTTATTTTATTTTGATACAATTCTACAATTCTTTTACATTTTTTTCTGATTTATGCAACTTTTATAATAGCACTTAAGGAAACTGTAAACTCTTCTAGTGTTTATTTCCCCCAAAGATATAGTCAAATCTGTCTCCCCATGAGAATGAGATCATCCTAAGGATTTGTGTGGGCTGCTGGTAATACGTAGCACAAGCTAGTGTTCTATATCAGGGGGCTGTAATAATCTCTGCAGAGCCAGAGGATTAACTAGCTCACCAAAAGTAAAATACACTATTTTGTGTTACAGTAAAATGCCATTTGACATTTGTATCTTTTCTTCCATCATCACTTGTGCCCATCCACACCACCACTAGAGATCTTCTTTTCCTGCCATGTTCTGTTAGCTTCATTTTTTTTCATGCATTGGCTGCTAAGTGCAATTTATGATCTGTAAAGCATCCTGTACTGCTTCATCTTGCTTTACCTTATTCTTGGCCTATGCTATCTTTAGATCCACCCATTTCCTCACCTTTCTATTACTTTAAAGTGATTACAGTTCACCTTTGACAAATCCTTCCACTTTTCTCCTTGAATTAATTCCTTAGAACATTTTTCCATGAGCTGTTTCTGACTAATAAGAGACTTAATTATTCTGACTAACCTGTGACTGGCCTTCATATGCGTTAGGATTTGGTATACACATTTTAAGAATTCTTCTACATCTGCAACTGCATAGGCTTGAATCAGAAATTATAACTGGTAGTGGAGTTAGGCTGATATATACAGTCTGAGAATGTAGCCCCTAAATAATCTGTATTCCAAGAAACAAAATTGTTGATTTATTGTTATTTTATGATCCCTTATTTCTCTGCCCAGCATGGAAATGGGTAGACAGGCAGGATGACAACAAAAGCTTTGGGTATATGTCCATGATAGGATTTCTAAGATAATAGGTTAATGCTACTGCTTATTTTAGTGGTTTAAAAAAATTACATGTTGCATGTGAATTCTATGAATATAACTATTTTGGGGAGTGTCACTGCTTGTGACAGGCCACATTTGATGGGGTTAAATAAAATGAAGGTGGTCTCAGCTTTGCAGCCTTTCCCCTCCTGGATTAAAGTTCAGATGAAGTAGCTAAACATTAAAAATCTCTCTTCCCACCCTATTTTTTATTCCTGTCCATGGGAAACACTGGAATAAATCAATCATTGAGTTTAAAGCTAAACAAGAAATTCTTAGTTATTAGGGACACAAATCCTGCTGACAGCAGTTTCAAATAAGGGAAATGTGCATGTTATGCTGTCAGTTTAAGACCATAATTGGAAGCTGGCCATTTAATAGTTTGCTGCAAACAGTACTGTGTTTGATTTCCTGTACCCATGGAGCTTATCAGAATATTGTTGGCTTTTTACAAGGTGTTACAAAATTTAAGATAGAACTAAGGTGGATGTTTGGAACAGTGAGTCAGCTTAGCTTAAGCAAACAGTTTTGTTATACGGCATGGCTGTAAAAGGTAAAGAGATTTTTGTTGCATCAGATCTCACATGCAATGCAAAGGTTAACCGACCTTACCTAGTGACCAGCGTGTGGGTCTTGGGCAGCATAAGTGAGGCTCTCCTGATGGATTTTGTCATGTGAATAGTCCATCATTATTTTGACACAGACTAATCCAAATTTTGAAATACAGGAGAAATGGATGGCACAGTCTGCTTGCTCTGTGACTGAATTGCATATCCTGTTGCCCATGAAACTGTGAGAGTCATCACCCACCTCTAGATTATTCCTTAGCTCATTGATCCCTCTGTACGCCCAGGTAAATAGGGTTGGTTTTACAGATCTTGGCAATTGTTTTGACAAATATTTCATACAATCAAGAAGGGTTGCCCTAGGTTATGGATGCAATTTATATAGGTAAATCCATTGTGGTGATGTCTGTTGCTGGACGTTTCTGAATGGCAACTGGATTTTATTTATGTGTACATTCACTGGTGGTTGAAATAGATGAAAATAGTGAAGATTAAGGAATATTCACATTACAGATTTTAATTGAAAATGTCTTAAATTTTTTTACTTTTACTAAATTTTTTTGTTTTACTAAAATAGTAGCAATAGTAGTAATGTGCCTGCATGAAATAAAGAACTGAATCCTTTTTCAGTGTTTTCATTTCCAGAGTTTATTAGAAATTGAGAGGTACCATGAAAGCCCTGGCAGAGACAGGGTCACCTTTGACCAGTAAGCTGGCACGGGGTTGCTCTCAGTTCAAATTCTTCAAGAACTCATAAAAAAAAAAAAATTTCCTCTTAGGAAAAGAGGCCCTTCAGTAGTTCATTTATTATTTCTTCATTTTGTTTAAACTTAAATCTCTGTGTATTTTTAATTGTCTGTTTTTCCACATTTCAGGGATACCACTGTACAAAGCCTTACCCTACAACCTTCTGTCAAAGATGGTCTTATTATATATGAAGATTCACCACTGGTCAGTAGTAACATTTGGATTGTATATTTGGTTGGGGTTTTTTTCCGTTTAAAAGAAGTTAAACATGCTGGCTTTTCAGATGACAAAATTCTTTGTGATTTGATTACTTTCATGGCATAGTCAGTCAGTGCGGTAACATTTCATTAACTTTTATAGAATGATAGAATGGTAGGGACCTTAAAGAACATCTAGTTCCAACTGCTTCTTACAGGCAGGAACACCACCCACTAGACCAGGTTGCTCCAAGCCCCATCCAGCCTGGCCTTGAACACTGCCAGGGATGGGGCAGCCACAGCTTCTCTGAGCAACCTGTGCCAGAACCTCACCACCCTCACAGGGAAGAATTTTTTCCTAATATCTAATCTAAATCACATAAACTATAATCACAATACTTTGTTCACTTTTGCCACGTTTGCTGTGTTAAATGTAAGTTGATAGTCTTGGGATTCTGCAAGTACAAGACAATTATGGAAAATATTTTAGTATTAACCTGACACATTCTAGCTGGTAGAATGATATTTTCCTCCTCTTTTGTACCATCTCACACCTAGCTGCTAAGTTGGACTTTAAGCAGCTGTTGCAACCATCCTTTAGTTCTTTCAGCTACATGTTGACAGTCTAAATGCAAACTGCTTGCTCTGCCCTGTCAGCACTCCAGTTCATTCCCCGTCAGGCTACTCACTTTTCTCCCTAGCACAGCCCTTTCCATCCCTATCCTGAAGAAATAGAAATACCCACCTTTCTTATCTCACCTGCTTCCTCTTCTCTCTGCTGCAGTTTGGTCATGGCTTGTCCTGGTTCTGAGTCCCTTACTTGTCTCAGTGCCATCAAGATGTCACTTCTGATAACTGAGAAATCATTAATGCAGATTCTTGCAGGATTGTTTTTTGGGGGTGGGGGTATTGTCATATTTTGATTCTTTTCTAGGTAAGAGCAGTGAAGTTCGGACATATTTTGGTGATTGATGAGGCAGACAAAGCACCAACAAATGTTACCTGTATCTTAAAAACTTTAGTGGAAAGTGGGGAAATGGTTTTGTCAGATGGAAGGCGAATTGTTGCCAGTAAGTACACAGGAAGCATTTTGATTATTTACTGTAAAATGTAACATGTTGCTGGTTTTCAGCAATTACATTACTAAAAATACTCAAAAGAATCCAAATGGGAAAAGTATTTGATGCTAAAAGGTTAACAACTAAAGAATTTACAGTCATTTTCTCTACTACTTTTGCAATAGCCACAAAGATGTTCTTATGAATAAAATCCCAACAAACTGTAAGTTGACCTCTCTGCTTCTCATTCACCATAAGAAACAAATTACAATCTTGTTTATGCCTATCTGGACAGTTGGGGATATAATTTGATCAAATCTGGAACTGAAGATATGAATATATCTAAGTTTGAATTATTAAGGTCTTCATCTAATCAAATATTGAATATGCTTATATTATTTAAATACATCCTGCAGGCTGTGAGAGTATTTTGAAATTTAATGGAATTTAATTAATGTGAATCTCCGGAACTAAATATTTTTCAAAGAAAGACTGTGTTTGAAATGTCCTCTTAACATTAGTAGACACTGTAATTTACATAATGAGTTTATTTTTCACAGTATTGGGAATAACGTTTAGGTATGAGTGGAGCAATAATGTGGCACTTGCATGGCACAGCACTTCAGGTTTGCTTGTCATGTAGTTGGGCATTTTATTAAATATCTTGCTAGCCAGTCTCAGTACCGTAGTTTTTTAGATGAGGTAAAAGGTTTCCCAAACACCATGTGCCGCTGGAAACATGCTGCAAGGGAACAAGTGGGGCCAGTCTGACTCATTTTAGAGAAACAGCCTTCACATGCATGAAATCATGAGTCTCTGGCTTCTCAAACATGTTTGTAGTAACTATGAGAAACTCAGTCCCATGTTCCCAGATCAGGTAATGTCAGACCTTCATAAAACCATATTTTATTCACCATTGGCTTCAGCATTTTAGTGAAATTAAATATAAACACGACAGGTAATCCCCACCCCAAGAAGAGTGGATGCATTTTGATGTTGGTTTTTTTTTTCAAATGAAACACTTCAGTTAAATATTCATGAAACAAATCATGAAACTTTAAAATGAAAGCTAGAACACGCAGTTGAATGACACGCTAAGAAGCTGTTGACCCTTTTTTTGTAACTGCTCTGAGAACATAATTAGATTAGCAGAATTCTTTCATAATCCATAATCACAAGGCTTAAATATGCAATTAATAAATTTTATTTCTTTTCCAGATAATGCTCATGTAGAGGGGAGAGAAAATGTAATAGTTATTCATCCTGATTTTAGAATGATAGTTCTAGCAAATAGACCTGGATTTCCTTTCTTGGGGAATGACTTTTTTGGCACTTTAGGTAAGTGATTCATATTAAATGGTGATCTCTAATAGAACTGATTAATAGACTAACAGCCTTTATCCGTTAGATTTCATGAGGAGAAGGAGTCCTTATGTATATTGATACTTTGTTTCACATAAGACACTTGGAGGTGAGATTCAGCTTGAAGATTACCATGTAAATTTATGTAAATTTACGTAAAAGTGCTTAAACTTGTCCTTAAGTGAGCATGCACATATGTGGTCATCTGTGTTACAACTATTTTGTTTTATGGGATCTGGACAAATGCAGCAGGCAGACAAGGTTACAAAAGAAATCTCTGCAAATGAGTGTATCTTGTATACAAACAAAGCAAAAACATGAGTTGTAAGCAGCCTGATACCTAACATAAGTGGTTAACACAACTTTATCCCCAAATCAAACAAGCCATGGGCCAGGTGCTGGCCTCCTCAGTAGAATACATGGGATCCTGATGGATGAATCTTTTCTCAGCAATGGAGGCTACTGTCTTTTTGGTATTAGCACTACGCTGCCTGCTTCTTAATTCTCATTAGCTCCTCCATGCACATGACCCTGTGTGATAGGCTAGCAGGTACTCAGCATCCTCTTGAGCCATTGCTTTTTCATTTAAGGTGCTGTATGAAAATTAAAGGGGCTGTTGTGATGCTCTCTCTTTCTAATTACTTACGGGGCTGTTGTGATACTCTTTCTTTCTAATTACTTAAGTGGATGCTTATTTTCCTTTTTAGGAGACATTTTTAGTTGCCATGCTGTTGATAATCCCAAACCAGAGTCTGAACTGGCTATGCTTAGACAGTATGGTCCTGATGTTCCAGAACAAATTCTTCAGAAACTGGTGTCTGCTTTTGGAGAACTTAGGAGCTTGGCTGACCAAGGAATTATTAACTATCCCTATTCAACTAGAGAAGTTGTAAATATTGTAAAACATTTACAGGTACAGTACATCATGTTTTAGTGTAAACTTGAGTTCATCACTACTGAGTTTTTAATGCTTGAAGGTTTTAGAAAAAAGATGTTACACATTTTTATTTCATTCTTATGAAAAGTTTTGCATTTTGGAGGAATCATATTCAAATGTTCAGATAGTCTGAGGGTAAAGATTACGGATGTATACAGGCAGATATTTTTCTGTATATTTGTAGATATTTAACAAAAAAACCCCACCCTGAGAGTCTGCTTTTCTACTGTGTGAGCAAATACCACATTCATACATGTGAATACAGTATGCAGTGTTCATACTAGCCTTCACTGAAAAATTTCATATTCAGCATACAATGCTTCCAGAACAGTGGAGCTGTTCACTTTATGCTGCTATAAAATTTTTTGTTTTAATAATTTCCTGGGGGAAAACAAGTTCCTGTTGCATAGCAATAATACATCACTGATGGAATTTTTCTAAGGAAAATGTTAGATGGATAAAAACTTGGCAAACAGGTACTTAGGATCCATGATTGCTTCCTACACACATTTGAACTGTAAAATCGTGAATTCTGATTTAATGATGATCTTTTTTTAAAGATTGCAGTAGAGCCTGACTTCTATCTTTAGAAGCTGAGGGATACTTTTTACCTGAAGTACTTGAAATATAAAGTATCTTAATACTCTTTGAAATAGCAGTAGTTTTATTTTGTCCTGTTTATAATCATAAAATCAGTAATTTGTTAATTTGTACATTATTTCTTGAATTACTGAATCCTAGATTGAAGAAAAGGTTAGTGGAAATATTAATGTAATTGCTACAATTAGAATATAATTTCTCACAAATCATTTGACCATTTCCATGTGTAACACTGCGTAGTATAACAGGGTTGCATGATGGTTTTGTGTTTGTGCTCATGAACATACATACATTCATCCATATACCGACATTTAGATCCTGCAGCTTAAAATTACTACTTTTAAAAATCTTCAGTTCATCCATATTTCTGGGGAAGATAGATCTTGTGCTCTGTGGTTTCTGGGATGCAGCGAGGTGTTGAGACAAAGTAAATTGGTGCTACTATGAAACCAAGAATGCTGTCTTTACAACTTTGTACTAGAGCTTAACAAAATTCAGACCTAAAAGCTGAAGAATCCATCCAGATAAACACATAAGCAAAGTAGCTTATTAGGATCTATTACCAGTTGATGGGCATTTGTTTGCCAAAATGATAGAACATGTACATGCTGATCTCTAAACACAGAGTTACATTTGAAATGAAAGTGGAAACATCGCAAACTTGAGAAACAGTTGCTGTGCAGCTGGAAAGCTGGTGGTTTAGAGGTTTTGTTAAATTAACATTTTCATGTCTTCATACTCTTTGGCTAGTCCTACTTTCCTTCCTAGCATCTTTCCTTCATCATTGGTCACGGATCACCAGGCAGGTTTTCCTGTCTGCTAAGATTCACTGCTTTCAAAATCAAGTGTAAATACCCAAATAAGTCTACAACATGCAGCTTTGATTTCTTCTGTAACTTTTGTTTTCAAGATCCCAGTCTCTTTGAAAGGATGCAGCATTTTGTTTACTGTAACTTGTTTTTCAATCTGAATAATAAAATGGCTGGGAGTAGCCAAATGTAAACAATGAATATAAACATAATGGTTATTCCAAAGTAAGAAGCTTTTAGGTCTTCAGGTAGAGAAGAAAGAGGAAGGAGGGAAATGAGTCAATAAAATTGCTGGTCCTTAGGAAGGAAGGAGGGAAGTTAGTCATGTTGTTAAACTATTTCCCTTACAGCAGTTCCACAGCCCCACTGTCTTTGTACTATTGTGTTGATTTCTTCCACACAATTTTGGAATATTTTGCTTCTGGAAAAAAAGGTTGGATGTTTTGGAAAAAAAATGTGTTGATTGCTGTTATCTGAGAATGCATTGCGGCTAGTCAGTTAAAAAGCATTCTGATTACATCAACATATTAGGCTAATCTCTGTACTCTGATTAATTGTTGTTATCAAAATATAGGATTGTGTCTACAGTGTAGTTACAAGAGCATCTTCCCATGAAGATTATGCAAGTAGAGAACCTGTAGCAATTAGTTGTAGCATACACATTGCATTTAGAGCTAGGTTGCCTCTATACTTTTTCTTAAGGAGAGGGTTTTTTGGTGAATCTTGAGATACCAGATTAGTTTGAAGACCTGAAATTGTAGGCATAGGAAAAGTTGTCTAATGCAGGTGCCTAAATTAGTTGCTGCTACTGTTTCTCCCCACAGATTGTATAGGGAATTTGGGTCTTGTAGCTCTAGATTGCAGGTGACCTGAATATAGCCTTTTTGTCTTGCTCACCTGCAGTTTTCAGACTGTGTCAAATGTCAAAAGTATTTATGCTAATAGTGGCTTACAGGCAAGCTGAGAAGCTCTTGCTCCACTGAGTTACCGTATGCTTCCTGTGACTATCTGCATATGCTATGACTGCTTCTCTGCAATCTAATTTGCTAGTTTTCATAAGACCTTTTGTATGTTATTTTGCAGAGTCAAGATTCACCCCATGTCTCCGGTGATTGTTAATCAGGCAAGCCACATTAGTCCAGATAGAATCGAAGTAGTGTTTTTTATAACTCTATTGAGTTTGGGAAAGTTGAGATTTTTCTGATAGGCCTTCTTTCTTATTCGTATCTGAGATTGCTTTCTAATATAGTGTAACACTAAATAGTATAACACTGTATAATGCCATACTAGGTTATAGTACAGCACTTGTGTAACATTTTCCAAGCAGTAGATGTCTAAGGTGCCTTCTGGCCCTGAAGTCTACTAATCGTCAGGCTTTTAGGCCTGTTTGGTAAGCTTTTGTGCATAGGCAGTACTTTTTTCCATTTAGCCTAACCTCAAAAGGAAACTAGGCTTATCAAATCACAGTTTGTATCCCTTTCGCACCTTGCTGTCAAATGCACATCAGTAATAACCATTTACCCTTTTGGCCAACCACAGTGAATCTCAGTTACCAGTTTTCAAAGAGAATTAGGTTTCTGCTGGCTTCATCAAGGTCAGCGGCTATGTGACAGGGAGGAGCAGATAGAAATCTTGATTAGTGTCCCTGTGAATTAAAAGGCAGGGAGAGAATTCAGCTGTTTTGCTTGACAGTAGATATGCCCACTAAAGATATAAGCACTGTTTAATCAATTAATATGCCTGTCGCTCAGGATGAGGCATAGACATGGTGCATCTTGCTCTGCTGACAGGACAACTAAGGAGACACAGCAGTATTCAGTGAAAAGGCATTGGGTATAGAATGGGAAGCCAAGGCCATGGAAGAATGAGCAGGTAGGGAGACATCTGTTAATGTCATGGTGGCAGGGTGGGCCTTTGGGGTGGCATTGGCCAGATGGGAAACATGCAGGCATCTGAAGGCACTAGAATATGGAGTGGTAGTAAGAGCATGAGGCAGAAGTCTGAAACAAAAATCTGGACTCATTACAAACTGAATGCCAGACAATTTGTTGCTGGTTTCAGTGTGGTGGTAGTGTGTATAGCATATTTTAATTAAGATTCTGTATTTGTACTGGGAAGCTACTATTTTGCTGATACCTTTTAAGCAGACTGTAGCAAAGCATGTACTCACAGAAAGGTAAATTCATAAAATTTTCTTACCAAGCTGAATTCTGTCATAACTGTATCAAACAAAGCATAAAATATATATATAAAAATACAAAATTGTAAAATCGGTAAAAGTAAAACCTATGTTACCTACTATTTTAACGACTAGCCAAGAATCTAAGCTGTGAAAATACTCTAAGGTACACACAGAGGTGTTACTTGTAAGGGGAAGAATCAATGAGTGAGAACCAGACAGACTGATGAGAGATCAATGTTTCCTCCAGTAATCTGGTTTTAAAAATCAATAACAACCAAATGATTTTTTAAAAAATGTTCAGCTCAAACATTCAAGCTTTTTTGGTGTATGTTCTTCAAGTGAACTGTCATGGCCTTTCTTCAGTAAGCAGTTGTCCAGACAGTTATTAAAAAGTTGTTGGATTTGTTCTGATTGAAACAAGAGAGTTGTGATTTTTTTAATAACCGAAGTAGAGGGCTTTTTGACAAGTGGCTTGTGTTCAGAACATGTTTTATTGACAGCAGCTATGAGTTGTACCTGAAGAAATCATTTTTTTCTGATGTCCTACTGATAAAAGAGACATAGAACTATTGAAGCAGTTCAGTCCGAAGGGTATCTGTCAGGAGTTACACAATGATTCAGAAAACTTGGGGACTACTAGTGAAAAACAGATATTATTTTAAACACTTGACAAAACTTTCTGCAGTATCTTGTGCAGGGCAGGTGAAAGAGTAGGTCATGAGTGAACAAACAGCTTAGTGCCCGTTTGTTGGTTGTGCTTTGCAGTGAGAAGGGAAGAAAATGCACTATTCATCTTCATGAATGTTCTAAATAATAGGGTTGGCTTATATAGAGTATGCATAATTCTGGACATACTTTGTTCTTGTTACCGAAAAGAAGACATACTTGAAAACAGACTGAGATACAGTCCTGCACACTAAGTACAAAGTAGCTTTGACATAAACTTTTTGCATTTACATTACATGTGAAATATTTATAGAGTCTTTAGTTAGAATAGCTGTTGGGAGAAACTTTATGGTTTAGTACCTGTTTCATTCCTTAAGGAATGGACATGCTAGCAAGGATGACACAGGCAATAGAACAGCTTCTTGTTTTCCCACACTAACTTGTATTTTGCTAAGGTGTAATAGTGCAGAACTTCTAATAGGTTTCAGGTAAGAACTTCCAATAGGTTTCTAATAGGTAACCTCGGGGACAGGTTTAAAAAGCAGGATGTAGTTTAGCTTGCTTTTATACCAACAGTAGTATTGAAATATTCTGTGGCATGAACACCACAAGTTTAAAAAAAAGGTTTGTACAAGCCTGTTCCTAGCGGTGGTAGGATACCCACAGTAACTAGCTGATTTTAGTATTGCTTGTGTCATGGATATCTTATTGCAGAGATTAGATATTTATTCAGTTGGGAAAATACTAAATTCCTGGCTAAGGCTGATGTTTAATTAAGAGTACGGGTCAAAACATTTATGAAAATTTTCAGATTTCTTCTATTTTAGTTTTTACTCAGGACTCAAATATCTTTACTTGTAATACATTTATGAATTTAGATAGATAATGTAATTTATCATATTGTGCCAAGTCTGTTTTAAAGGCTTTTGTACAAGCCTTGCTCACTAATGGAGAAAAAACAATTAAGACTTGATCTCCTTAAAATACTTCTTCACATGCTTATCTTCATCTCTGTAAATGTGCCATACTGAGATGGGAGCATCCAGGTCCTTGTCTCAAAGATTTAGTATTTGAATGAAAGGCATATGAGGAAAAAGTGAGAAGTTTAAAATAAAGATTCTCACTCCCATCTCTTGCCAAAAAAAGGAAAAAAAAGGTAAAATAAAGCAGTTAGATGGTAAAGTTCTAAGATATGTAGTAATGTGGTGATTTTTCTTTTTTTTAATTCTTTTGATTTGATTTATTCTATTTACATCTGTGGTGGGTTGACCCTGGCTGGACAGCAGGTGCCCATTCAAAGCTGCTCTATCACTGCCTTCCTCAGCTGAGCAGAGAAGAGAAAATATGAAGAAATGCTCGTAGGCAGGGAGAGCTCACTCACCAGTTACTGTCACAGGCAAAACAGACTCAACTTGAGGACATTGGTTTAATTTATTGCCAGTTAAATCAGAGTAGGATAATGAGAAATAGAAACGAAATCTTAAAAGACCTTCTCCCAACCCTTCCCTTCTTTCTGGTCTTCACTTTACTCACAAATTCTCTATTTCCTCCCTGCCAGCACCACAGGAGAATGGGGAATGGGGGTTGTGGTCAGTCATCACATCTTGTCTCTGCTACTTGTTCCTCTTCAGAGGGAGAATTTCTCACACTCTTCCCCTGCTCCAGCCACAGGAGACAGTCCTTCATGAACTGCTCCAATGTGGGCCCTTCCTATGAGGTGCAGTCCTTCAGGAACAGGCTGATCCAGCGTGGGTCCCCTGCAGGGTCAGAAGTCCTGCAGCAGCCCTGCTCCAATGTGGGCTCCTCTCTCCTAGGGGCCACAGGTCCTGCCAGGAGTCTGCTCCAGTGTGGGCTTCCCACAGGGCCACAGCCTCCTTCAGGCATCCCCTTGCCCCAGCGTGGGGTCCTCCATGGGCTGCAGGTGGAGATCTGCTCCCCCGTGGACCTCCATGGGCTGCAGGTGGAGATCTGCTCCACCATGGACCTTCATGGTCTGCAGGAGGAGATCTGCTCCACCATGGACCTTCATGGTCTGCAGGAGGACAGCTGCCTCACCATGGTCTGCACCACAGGCTGCAGGTGAATCTTTGTTCCTGTGCCTGAAGCACCTCCTCACCCTCCTTCTGCACTGACTTTGGTGTCTGCAGGGATGTTTCTCTCGTATATTCTCACTCCTCTCGCATATTCTCACTCCTCTCGCAAACCCAATACACCATCTTAAAAGAGTAAGATGATTTTTTCAGATGTTTTGTTGAAGAGTATCTGTGAAAGGCTCAGTGACTTAGCTGTGTCAACATGTTCAACTTAAACAGCTGTTTTTGTCAATGACAAGTAAAATCTAAATTGCGCATAATACATATTCTGTTTAAATTACCTAAATGTTCCTTTAAAAAATTAGCTTATTTAAGCCTGAAATTATAGCTGCATATATTAAGGTCCATGTCCATTCAAATCTGCCTTAATGTAAATGGGGACAGGTACATGTTTACTATTGGAGTTTCATGGCAAATCAAAAGACAGTGGAAGTTCCTGACTGAGCACTTGCAGCCAGTTCACGGAAAGGCTAAACCAGCTTTTCACACCTATAGTGTCTTCTGCAGGTTCCAGTAACACCCTTCTTCAGTCTATTCCTATTACATGTGTTCAATTGACTGCTCAGTCAAGGCTTTAAGCCTTACTGCCTTCTAGTCCTTAGTGGGAAATGAGAGGCAGGAAAATGTGTTTTCTTCTTGTGAACAACAATAATTGAAGGTGTGGGAATATATGAGCATCAGTTCTGAAACCTGGAAGAACACATTGGCCTTAAATCATTGGTCCAGTTCAGTGGCAAAACTTGCATTGTTTGAAATACTAACAAAAGTTTGATAAGCCTTTTTTTTAAATACACACAGCACATTTCAAGTAATACTTTTTTCTAGGAAAACACATGTATGCAAATCTTAATCAAATCCTTCATGACCTAAAGTAATCTTTAGTAAGCAGCTTATCTTTTTCTTTTCTATATTCAACATTAAGAATCAGAATTCTTAAATGAATTGTGTAGTTGAATTATACAAATATATGTATTTGTGTCAGATCTTTACATTACCAAAAAAGCAGTTCCAAATTTAAAGAATACAAGCTATATTTAATTACATGTTCCAATGATTGCACGATCATGTGTATAATTAAGATGATTCTTTAAAACATGAATTATGTTGAGTATTTAAATAATTGTTTCCTGCTTGTTTGTTTAATTCAGGTTTAGTGTCAGTAACTTCATTCTGACTTGATTACCTTCTTTATTCTGAAAACTAAAAAATGATTATTTGAGCACGTGTCTAAGTTGAGCGAAGTTACTGCTGTAACTACTGATTTCAGAAGTATTTAATGATATGCTGCAACTTAACAGATATTCAGTAAAACAAACTTGGGCTCTTTGTTTCTTCACAGAAATTTCCAACTGAAGGACTGGCAAATGTTGTTCGAAATGTATTTGACTTTGACTCCTACAACAACGAAATGCGTGAAATTTTAATCAACACTTTGCACAAATATGGGATACCTATTGGAGCAAAACCGACCAATGTACAGCTGGCCAAGGAGTAAGAATAACATAAGATATATATTAAGAAGACAGGTTTCTCATGATCACTTTTTTATAGTATGTTTTCTTGCTGCTAACTGGTTCAAAACCAACCTGGAATACTTGAAGTCAGTACTTCTTTGATTCAAATTTATATTCTTCCAAATCATTTATAACAATACAAATTACTTCATGATAGAGTATTTGCTTATTACTAATATTTAATCTTGAATGTTCATGTACATATTGATAGCTTGTATGATAAACAGGTACATATATATTAATAAAGGGAAATACTTGTTTCTTTTCCTGTGTTTTTAATTGAATTGCAACACATTTCTATCCTGTTATTTGTCACCTAAATCAGTAGCAAAGCAAACAAGTTGTCTTCAGTGGTAGTGGGATTTTGTCTCTGATACTTACAAAAGGCTCTATAAAAACACTTCTGCAGAATAGGACAATGCATGCAAGCTCTAGGAACCATTTTTGTATGTATCTGTATATCACTAGTATTCTATAATTATGTTACCAGTTGACATACTACACCATACACATTTTCTGAGGTTAGACTTAAAATAGCTTTTTGGGGGTTTTTTTTAGGAATAAACTGAATTATGACACAGATTTAACTGGTTCTTCTACAGTTCACAGATAACAGGCTTAAGTAGATCGTACTGAAAAGCAATTAGGAAACTAATTTACTCTGGCTTGAACTCTAATATATCATTTATTTATGGAGAAACAAATATTTCCCTTTCATGAAGAAGGCTTTATGGATATATGGAAAATTGGGTTTGCCATTGGGCATATATATTTTATTTTTGTCAAGGAGGGACTGATTCTTATGACACAATGTTCTGATATTAGCTGTCCATGTGTAGGTTTCTCCTGCTGGAGCACCACCGTTACTGTATCTGACAGCCTACGTATACCTATTAATAGGAGACTGGCAGTGTAATGCCTGTGGTATACCTTTTAATTTTGATGATGGAACAATTAAATGCCTAGGGAACCATTACTTGGGTGTACTGCACAGAACTACAGTGTCTGTCAAATTGACAGTGCACACTTCAAATTCTTGCCATGGTTTCTCTGGTAAATGTTACTTGGTAATTTCTATTTTAAAGAATTAATGTTTGTCCTAGTTTTTTGAGAAATTTGCACTTTATGTAACTTTGAGAAGAATTACATTTGGGTTTACATGGGTTGATTGGAAAGGACTTTGTTAATGAGAAGATAGAGGTTGAGGAAATGTAAGAGAAAGCTGTAACTGCGAACTGTTCAGTCTATAAGTGAGAGGGTAGAAGAAAGACCTGATCATACTGAATAAGGGATATTCACCTGATCATTTTGAATCCATCACTGAGATTTTGTAGGACAGGTTACATCAAAGTTGACAGACTTACAAGACCCCCTTCACAACATGCTTATCAGAAACTTCACTTGACTAGCAACTATGAGTGCATACTGTGTATGCTGAAGGCCAAGGAGACAGGAGCAGTTCACACGCAGTTAATAAAAGCAACCTTTTCTTAGATCTCACCATGAAAGATTGGGACTAGGCTGACTGCCTGGCTCTGATGATCCAACAGTCTTGATCTCAGTATCTCATGTGTCCACCGCAGCTGACATGTCACATTATCCTACTGCTGCCTTCCAAAATAGTCTTGCTATTGGTCATGAGATTTAACCCTGTGGAGTTTGTAAGCCAAGATGGATCACCTTGAATTACAGATACACCTTTCAAGAATGGTTTAGGCACAGCTGATTCTACCTTGGGGTTAAAGAACATCTAGATAATCTCTCTAAATGTGTTCCAGCCCCTATTGCAAACTCCCATGATGGACACACTAAGGTAATTTGGTATGGTGTTTAGACCGCTGCACAAAAGGTACTTCCTGAAGCTGCTACATGTTTAGAATGAAAGTACTGACCTTGTCTATATTGTTTTCCAGAGCTCTGAGAGCAGGATAATAGTGCTCATCTAGTGCATCCCATTTCCTTAGAAAAGATGCAAGTTAATCTTAAACTTTCCTATCTGATTTTTGTCATGATTCATGCCTGAAACCCTTCAGAGATGGAGTTCTATAACCTCCCAAAGCAAATCAATCTTGTTTCCAAATATCCATGTCATTAGAATGTCATCTCTAGACTAAAAACAACCAGTTCTCTCACTCTTCCCCTTTTTTAAGGCCTCTGGTTGGTTTTATTTTTCTTCTGTGATTCCTCTCCCCACTTGATTCACGTCCGTCTTTAAGCATTGTGTGTGAACCTCGGCAGGTTAAATTCTGCTAGAGCTGAGTAGAGGAGTGTGAGAGTATAGAATAGAGATGTATGCCATGCAGCAGTCCCTTTTAAAACCCCAACAAGTTTGCATTTCTTGCAGTGTTTAACTTGCATCCAGTTTGAGGAACATGAACCTCCAGATCCTTTTTGCAGAACCCTGCATAACACTTGCCCCATCTTCGCTTTATGTAATCAATGTCCTTCTTACTATACTGTATTTTTTCAGATTAGCTCTCTGACTTGTCAAGATCACTTTCAATTTTAGGCTTGTTTTCCTTCCTGCTTGTAGTCTCTCGCAGCTTGGCAAGCTGAAGGTTTACTAGGTGTGATTTCTACGGTGTCCTATTGACAGCAGCATACCCCCCCCCCCCAAGCTTTACTTCTGTGTTCTAGTTTTAATTTGCAAGACTTTTAAGGCTTACTAGCTATCATAATAAATTGGTCAGTGTTTCTATTAAGTAATATGAAAACTGGGATAGTATCCCAAACCTATTCTGCTGAAGGATGTTAGTCATACTTGCAGCAAAATCATTGCTATTAATAAGAGTGAAGTCCTGTACAATTGGGAAGTTTTGTGATACAGGAGCATTTCTGGGAGATTCTAGGATAGGAAAATCATTATACTGAAATTCTGATTTCTTTTTATAGGTTATGTATGGTATGTCTTGCATCACAGAATTTGTGAATATTTTATTCTAGTAAGTTTTGGAGAACTCTGTCACCTATTACTCAATCTAAAAGAAAAGTTGAATAAATCAAAATTATGTAAATTCCTGGTGAAACATAGGAACATAAATGTGAGACACACGAGCAACACACCACAATACAGGGTCTCATTAGAAGGAACTTTGAGGGTCGTATCCAGCTGAAATTAGAGGGGAAATTTGACAGACGGTACCAGTGGCACTTACAGAAATTTTAGCTTAGGTTCTGGAATTAATATACCTAATCTTGGAAGGAAATTTTAGATGGTGTCTAATGACCGTTTAGGAAACAATTCTTACAGTAATTTTTTCGAGAGAAATTGATTTGTTGATGCTAATTTATCTGCTTCCAAAATTGCTGTCTCATATTAGACCACTAAGGTAATGCTTTAATTGGGCTTTTTGTTTCCTTCAGTTGGTTTATGCTGTTGTGTTGGGGTTTTTTTCCCAAATAGGATGACCATTCTTCAAGGCACTGACATGTTCAGTATTTCAGGTTATAACATCAGGATATTGTCTGTATCTCCTGCTCTCATTTGTCCAATAGTTTATAGTTTTTATCAGTATTATGTGTAACGCAGGTGGCTCATCCACGATGCTTTGCCAAGACATAGTGCATAAAATGGACCACTCACTGTGCTAACTCATTGTTTTCTCTATGTACAATTACACTTTGTTTTTCCCATTGGCATCTGTTACGTCACATTTCTCTGAACTCATGCTAATCTGTCATTTTGGAGCACAGTTCAGACCATTTGCAATTCTAGGTAAAACAGCATTCAACTCTAATTCTGGCATTAATCCATGATGAAACTGTCATTCCGTATTTTAACTCCTGTCACTATCCGCTTCCCAGTGCTTGCTATAACTTCAATATTTGTTTTATATGAACTGGGGTTTTTTTATATATAATGTAACTATGTAAATATTAGCTGCTTTCATTTTCTCTTGAGACTGTTTGGTTTTCTTTGGTTGGGGTTTTTTAATTATTTTTTCCCTCAGGTAATCTCTAGTTAATTATAGGACCTGTGTGATTCCATATTGTGTCTCTTGTCAATCCTGTGCATTGCAAGGGAAGAAGGTGTGTGTGGGGGGATCTGCACTTGAGTATCAGGGAATGAGAGGCCTAACATAAGACTGTTCTGTATGTCTACTGCTTATATTTTTAATCGAAAGATGTTTAAATAAAGTAAGGAATTTCCTGGGTTTCAGACTACATCTTAAGCCTCAAAAAGTTAGATAGGTTAGAAGCCTCTTCAGGTAGACAGAGCACTGGCTGTTACTGAAATCCTTTAATACATTCTGTGCCAGCACTGAGCTGGTTTACAAGATCATGTATTAAGCAGCTTTGTTGCCTGCCAGAGTTCATGTGCACAGCTGTACTAGTATGATACCTAGCTGCAGGGAATTTGCATTCAGTGGAGCTTCAGTCTTATAAGATTCATAGCCATTTTCAGTATGTTCTTAGAAGGCTAAATAAATAACTTTATAAAGCAAGTTCTGTTGGCCTTTTGAATACATTTACTTGTTAGGTTTGTTGTTTTGTTTCTGTTGGTTTGTTTGGGTTTTTTTAATTAGCCTACAATGAAGTTATTTTCCAAAATGAAAATGATAAAAATTCCCTGCATTCCATAGGTGCCACTTGGAAAAGTTTTCTAACAGCAGAAGCCACTAGAGAAATACCTTTTGACAAATTATCTCCCTTTAGACTGCTGTGCATGAAGAAAATCAGTCTAAATAGTATTTTTTTTGTATAATTGTCCCATCAACTGTAGGTCCTGTGCAATCACCTTTTCTAAACAAAATGCCTGATTCTGTAACCATTCCATGGACAGCAGTGGTCATGTTGAAACCAGGATGTAAAAATTAAAATTTAATTAACATAAAAAATGTTTCTTATTTTCCTTAAGCAGCGGGGTTTGACAGATCCAAAATCAAACAACTGATCAGGAATAATTCCCTAGAACTTGCTTTCAAATCTTGGCTTTCTTACAAGATTACTGCAGTCTGTTATGTAGTTTTGCTGTCCTAGAAACCATTTCCAGCTTTTGAAGAAAGCAAAAATCACGATTCACTCTGCACACCCCAGCTGGAGAGAGCAGTGAGGTTTCAGTACAATTCTTACCCAGTTACTGCACTTTTCACACCCATCAGATCCCTTTGCTTCACAGACTTTTGCCGGTGATGGCGTTTCCGTAGTATTCTGTCTGCCTTTTATGTAAATGTATTTAATTAATTAATTTGAAATACAGCAGTGTGTCAGGAGCCCCTTGTGAAGCTTTTTGCTAGTACTGTCACTTCAAGTTATTTTCAGAACTTGCTTGTTACTTTCAAGTCCAGGAAAAGAAGATAATTTCCCTCCTTCACTGCATATCATATAAATTCACAAGAGGAAAACTGTTAAGATGTTTTCAGTGTGGGCATGTTGTTCCAGACTCTCTGCACCCTCACTCTCTCCTGCAAATCATTTTGGGGGGCAGACTGGTTGAAAGATCTTTAATGCCACCAGCTTATTCAATACTCTTAGTCTGTCTTAGACTTGATTTATATGAGAGAGCAGTGAGATGGAGTAAAAAAGACTTGTCAGGCCATGGAAGAATAAGATCCCCATTACTCTTGGAAAAGAACTCTGTATTATGAATTCTGCATTTTGTTTTATTCTTAAATTCTGATCTGCCTTCTCCTCTCTGCTGTGCACGATGGCTTGGTCTGCTGCCTCAGAGAAGTTAAATTATTCAGCAATAGTGAAGAGAGCAAAACCTCAAGAATCTAGGAGAAAGGAGAAATCAGTTTTCCTGAGGGAAGAGAAGAACTATTAGCAAAGCAAATCTCCAGAAAGCTGAAACAGAGTGGAAATGTTTTGTTTCTTTGGGAATGCAATCTGTAATTCTGTTGCTGTATAAAGCAGGGCATTTGGTTAGAGCTGGCTATTAACATATGCTTTGTTTTAAAATTTAATAACTATTCATTATTATTAGTGAACCTATTGATTTCTAGGATGTTGTCCATAGCATTAATGTGTAAGGAATTAAAACCGAAGTTCAAACCCTTCTGGAAGTCGATGTTCCATTGAGCTAATGGGAAACAATTGTTGCTGATTGTAGGCATATCAGCGATTTGGAGTCACATAGCGAAAGAAAGTCTCCAATTTCTTTTTGCACCCAAGACAGTTTTGGCTCAAGACGTACCCAATGTTTTGCCAGCAAATCATTATGAAACCCAAATGGAAGGCTGAAGTAAAATTCTGTGGATAAACTGACATTTAGTGTATTGTGACTGTTTGCCCATTTTCTGACTGCATGAATGTATTTATCTATGAATTGTGTATATGTTGAAATAGCACATCCTGAATGTTTTTTTCCTAATGGTGTTAAATGTTGTAATCTACAATATATTGTACTTGCTTCGTTTTTATTTTTTGAGTCTGACTTAATTTTTCTTCTTAATTTGGGAAGAATCTGGCTAGACTAGCTAGGTGTAAAGCATGGAAAAGTGCAAACTGAAGTGGGAAAGAATGCAAAATAAATCACTCTTCAAACATTGGTAATTATTGATATTCTTAATTAGACAACAGAAAGTGAAGACTGCTGGTTCTTTGACGAAGATAGGGTATTAATGAGATGCACTTTCCTCGATCCATGCCACAATGGCATATTGCTGCAGAGGGATATTTATCTGTGAGCACCAATGATCTATAGCATCCAAACCATTTTCTGTTTGCAAAAAGTGTCTTTGGCTATCTCACTGCCTTGGCAGATGGTCCAAACGCAGAATGCTGATAGAAGCTGGTGACTGTCTGCCTGTGAGTACTGGCTTCTCCTTGCTGCTTGAGGTTTGGTGTCAGTATACCAGTAAGAAATGTTAATTCAGCTTTCCTGTATGAGCTGCAAAGATTAGAGGATATTAGGGATCACTCCCTGAGTTTTCCTTTAAGTTCTCAGTGGAAAAATAAAGGAGAATTCTAATTCCCTAAGTTTCATATATAGTTCAGCTGAGGTTTTCTGATTTGCAATCCCTTCTTACTCTGAAAAGGATATCAAGAAGTAATTAAACAAACCTCTAATATCTAGGAGGGATGAGTTCCTTGATGGAGAGAGGGGAAATAATTGCAACAGTAGGAATGAGTATCATCTGACAGGACAGAAGAGACCAACCACAGACTTTTAACAAAGAGTCCAAGAGAACTTCCTTAAAATGGACTTTGGAGATATTTATAGAAACTGGGAAAAGGAATGTCTTCTGTTCTCTTGCCAAATCCTGTAGCTATCCAATGATGTGCAGTGGTGTGTTAACACAGAATGTAGTTTTGATGGGAGGTCTCCTCAGGAGCAACTGATCTCAAATAAAAGAAACCAAAAGTGATGATTTCACTAGCTTGAAGGTATTTGTGTAAACTAACGAAGTCAAACTGCTTTTAATGATTAAAAATCACTTCAGAAGAAATAAAAATTGTGTCATCCCTATTTTGCTGTCAAGCTATTTTGTCATATGCCAGCATTTTCCTTTCCTATAATAAATGAGCTTTGCTGTGGCCCATATAGTTCTTCTCTAAATAAAAGGTACAGAAATGAAGAAGTTAGGCCAACACAAGCAACTGAGGCGTTTGAAGATGTCACTGTCCTTTCTGTAGATTGTACTGGCCAGAAGGCAATGGGATACTCCCATGTCTATATTCCTTTGTCTTTGTTCTTGTGAAGAGTGGCAATGTGGATATGGAAATGATTGAACTTTTAGTGCATGGTTAACTTGCCACAGTGTTTACTGTGCTTATTTTGCTGGTTTCCTAGATGAGTGTGCCACTGACACTTCCTTTAAGCAGTACTATCGCACCCTGATTTGAATAAAGCAAAGCAAGAGATGCAAAGCAAGAGATGCTTTGGATATATTGTATTATGTATCTCAAATAATTCAGACTGGAAAACTTCCTTTTGAGCTCCTATTATGTGAATTGCTTCTTCTTTTATAATGCTGCGTAGGTTGTGACTGTATTAGTATTCCAGAAGGGTAAATTTTTTTGTGATTTAAATCATAAATGAAACATTTTAATGAGGAAGCATTTTCTACAAGAGAATCTTCAGATATGACTCATTGGAAAAATGCAATTGTTTTAAATTATTTACTGCCATATCAGTTGCTGGTTAATGAATGTAAAAGTTTGTTTGTTCCTACATTGTTTGACAGACTGCCACTACCAGATCATAAATTTATGGGCTACTGGAAAGTCACTGAGCCGGGGAATGCACAACAGAAACTGCTGTGTCCAACAGAAACTCAAAAAATAGATGTAAAGGTTTGTCTTTTTTTTTTTTTTTAATTCATATAATACTGGTTTTATGTATTGGCTTGCAAAGAATCTAAAATTTGTCTAATTCCTTCAGGAAAATGAGTATATCCAAACCGTGGTCCTTGTTCTCTGTTCTTGGGGTTTTATACTGACTTGGAAAATTAACATTTTTGTATACCTAGCCCACACAATATAAGATGTGCTTTAAAATCAATAAGTTTGTTCAGAAGTTCTTTAAAAGAGGTTTTTATAAGGATATTGACAATACCATACTTGAAGGAGCTGTTTTGAATGCTTGGAGGTGGCTGATTTCAGGTCCCAGATCTCAATTCTTGGATAAGATCAAAGGCTGAAAAGAAAGCTGTTTTCTATTTCACACGCAACTGAATTCTTATGGATGTTTGACACTGTCAAGTTTGAATCTCAACCCTTGGTACAATTTGACCTGCAGCCAAAGTTTCTAAATCCTGTTCAGCTTTGAGTTTTGGCTTAACTTCACTAATTATTACTCCAGTGAATAAGTAAAAAACCTGAACTAATGGGATGTTGGAATGAGATTTAAACATTATATAGTAAGAATTTGCCATTGAGCATTCTTGAAACAAAAATATCCTGATTTTTATCTTGTATGGACTGTGTTTTATCAGTACATGATAACTTTTTCCTGCTACTGAACAAGAATGGGTCTAAACCAATAAAAGACTAAGGAGGAAAGGCATGATGATTTCTGTTGTGTAAAGAAAAAGGCACTATGAACATTCAGAGTGCTTGCAGAAAAATACTTCCTTTTCCCTTTTATTTATTTAGCAAATAGTGTATTTCTATTATTAATAGTATTAAGTCTTGAAGAAGGCTTCTAGATTTTCGTAAAGAATGGTAAATGGAATATTTTGGCAAGCCCTCATTGTTACCATTTGTTTTAGGGTCCTGTGTACTTAAATATTCAAGGATTTCCACTGGAACGACATGAAGCCAGGTCTCTCAGTTTCACAGAAGAGCTCGCTTTTTGGACACTGCCTTTGGAGGAAGTTAACTTTGTTTGTGATGTGGCAGTAACAAAAGGTGTGGTAAGAAAAGCTACTAACTTTTGTAACGAACCCCAGTATTATAAATATTATTATATTCCCCATTTATCAATACTGGGTCTGGTCTATTCAACTTGTTTATCAGCAGCCTACTGAGATTCAACAAGGGCAAGTATAGAGTATTGTACCTGGGGAGGAAGAACCCCAAGTACCAGTACAGGTTGGGGGCTGACCTGCTAGAGGGCAGTTCAGCTGAGGAGGAGCTGGGAGTATTGATAGATGATAAATTGACTATGAGCTGGAAGTGTGCCCTTGGGGCCAGAAGGGTCAATAGTATCCTGGGGTGCATCAGGAAGAGTGTGGCCAGCAAGTTGAGGGAGGTGATCCTTCCCCTCTACTTGACCCTGGTGAGGCCACATCTGTAGCACTGTGTCCAGTTCTGGTCTCTTCAGTACAAGAAAGACAAGGAGTTACTGGAGAGGGTCCAGTGGACAGCCACAAGGATGATCAGGGGACTGGAACATCTCTCTTATGGGTAGAGATTGCAGGAGCTGGGCCTGTTTAGTCTAGAGAAGCGGCTCATTAATGCATGTAGAGAGACTCTCATACGAAGGGACTCTCATTAATGCATATAAATATCTCAAAGGCGAGGGCCAGGAGGATGGTGCCAGACTCTTCAGTGGTGCCCAGCAGTAGAACAAGGAGTAGTGACCATAAATTAAAAGACAAGAAGTTTCACCACGACATGAGGAAGAATTTGTTTACATTGAGGGTGACAGAGCACTGGAACAGGCTGCCCAGTGGGGTTGTGGAGTCTCCCTCACTGAAGATATTCAAAACCCTCCTGGACATGTTCCTGTGTGACCCGCTTTAAGTGGCACTGCCTTGGCAGGGGGTTGGACCAGATGATCTCTAGAGGTCCCTTCCAATCCTAATGATTCTGTGATTCTGTCATCATCTGCCAAGTTTGACATATGTATTTCCAGAAGAGCAATGCAGATGTCAGTAATCCTTCATTAATTTTATTTTCTTATTTCAGAAGAGGAAGCTGAAAATGTTCTTTACGTTGCTGCATGCAATCCGGTTTCCTTGTTCTTCATGAATGTTTCTAGTAATAGTGGGTACTCTGTGGATCTTTATGACCTCTTCCCAAGAACAGTTGGAAGTGTCTGGCAGCCTTTTGTGACTGTGGCACCACTGGGAAATCCACTCAAAGGTCAAGTGGTTCTACATGAAGAGGAGGTAAAAAAATTAAAATACAGCTAAATGTTTAATGATGAGCAAAGCAAGGTGGGATCACTGAAGAGTCTGCCTGTATAGATTGAAGTAGCCTGGACAAGCCTTAGGTCTTTTTCCATACTGTTAGCATTAAGAGAGACCTTAGTCACTGAGTGTGAAAGTATGTTTCATTAAACTACAAACTTGGTTGCAAAAGTCATTGTATCTTTAGGACACCAAGAGTAATTTTAGACTTCTTGAGAAACTTAAGTAAGCATCGTGCACTGAAAAATGATGAAGAAGGATTCTCTTGCATATTGCATATTTGTAGCCATGGACTACATTAGTAATTTATTTGGGACTGGTTTTTCAATGAAGCAACAAAACACTGGTCAGGCGAATGCTGCTGTTGTAGCCTTCACAGCCACTGGTGTCCTTCCTTACATTAGGACTCATGTGTTAGGATGTTTATATTTCTAGTTCCCACTGAATCAAAAGAGGGATTCTCAAGTAGTTTAATTTTTCCACATATAACTTAGGTTCAATTCCTAACTATTCCTGCAGTAGACCCATGGAAAAATCATGTGCTTTGTGCATGAGGTGGATATTGCTCTATATCAAATTAAACACATTATTATTTCCAAGAAAAACAAGAAATGTAAATGATGTATGTGATGCTTTAGAGGTTTGTCTATGTGTACTTGCAAAAAGACCAAGAAATTATAATAGTATTTGTAGATGTAAGAAGTTGCATTTATTAAAAAAAATCCACTTGACATCTGGTATTTCATAAGCAATATAATCCATTAATTAGACAATACCAAAAGCTAAAGATTTTCCCCAATTTTTTGTTTTAACAAAGGTCTTTGGAGATCAATGTTTCTGACTAAGTTATAAAAAAATGGCAATTTTAAATGGATCATAACCTTATTGGAAAGGATGAGATGATGATATTGGGCTCATCAGATAAGCTTGTGTGATTTGTTTCCCAGATGACATCCATCTGGATTCAATAGAGCCCTTCAGTGAAATGAAATGAAAAATCACCATTCCTTCCTGTCCTTTTAAATAAAGTTTTACTAAAACTAAACTCCTCATGGATTTAACTTGATAGCAGAAATCAGAGTTTTATCTGATTTTAAGCCACCTTTACATCTTCTTGGAAGAAAGTGCAGATGATTCTGTTCCTCATGGTGGCCATTGGTGTCAGTGATTGCAGCCTGTTTTGACTCTCTCTTTCTGTTCAGACTGAGCTGGTAGACTTTGGAAAGATTCTCCAGATAAAGAATCACAGAATGGTATGGTTTGGAAGGGACCTTAAAGCTCATCCAGTTCCAACGCCCCTGCCATGGACAGGGACGCCTTCTACTAGAGCAGGTTGCTCAAAGCCCCATCCAACCTGGATGATCTAAAATCATTTCCTTGTAGGATGGGAATTGCATTCATCTTTTTAAAGCAGCGATGCCTCTGCCCTGTTCTCCCCCCAGGTAGCTCAGGGCATACTCCTATTTCCTGTAAAGCTTTGTGCCTGCCTATTTCACTTTTCTTTTTCTTTCTGCATCGATTGCTTTTATCACTCAGAAAGACAACAAATAGACTGAAAAAATTTTGGAAACTTTATGCATTATTTTATGTGGAATTATGGGAGCAAAATGCACATGGAGCATTGATTTGCATATAAATCTATAAATTAACTGCATATTTATGTTTTCTCTTACAAGCACTTTGCTCTGTTGAGAGGCTACAGCTGGATGGACAGAGTAACTTACAGTCTACCTCAGAGAGCACAACGAGCTTTGCCCAGGCAATGCCCAGCCAGCATTCTTTAGCTCTGCTTTTATCTTTCTGAGTCGGGAAGTGGGGCAGGGAAGGAAGGGAAGTGCTTTTCCCTGTCCCACGTGCTGCTGGAGCTCTTTGTCAAATCTCTCCAACAGCAAGGGAGAGAGAATCTGGCACAGAAGGTGACACAGACATCTACCTCACTCACTTCATGTAGAAGATAGCAAACAGCCTTTAAAAGAAGGTTGTAGTCTAGCCTGAGCACAAGTGGAAGTTGCATGTGAAAGTAGCATATGGAAGTGCCTGCAACATACTAGTAGTTATATCTAAGCCCTCTGGTCCCATAATGTTCTAATGTATGTTTTCAGGAGGAAGGGTATGTTTTCTTCAAAAACTTGTTTAGTTATTAAATTCTCTTCTTTTGGCGGGGAGATATATAAAACTCCTTTTCCCTAAGCAAAGAAAAGGTGTGTTTATACAGAAAGGTGTGCACCTTCTATTGAAAAGGTGAAGGCTTTTCTTTTCTATAAGCTTATATCTCTACCCTCTGTTCTCAGTTCACTGAAATCTCTAGTACAATCAAGTCTCCCAAATTGTCTGATACCACTTGCATTAATTAGAACACCAGTAATCTACTTGCATATATTTCCCTACCTCTAAAGGCATGGAGGTTAGAGCCTCAAATCCTAAATTATTGCACAGACTTTTTCCCCTTGAACCTAATGAAAAATATGATATGTCTGTATTTGTGCCTAATATTTACAGGATCAGGATTGTTATGTGTGTATCGCTCAAGGGGTCCTCGAGTGGTGCTAATAGAAAAGGTGCTTGTGGGACAAGAGACAAGAAGAGGTACAGAGAGGTTATTTTGCCAAGCTAAGAATCAGCCTCATCTGAAGCTGACAGCTAGAGAGAATGTGAGCTTGCTTGCTTCAGACATGAGCATCAAGGGTGGAAGAGAACAAAAGTGAGAGTGTGTCCAGGGGGAAGAATACAAGAGGGTTAAACTGAATTAATTGTTCTGTCCTACTCTGAAATTGCAGTGTATTCCTTTCCCTAGCTATCCTCTCTCTCTGCAAGATCATAAGGAACAACCTCCCATACCAGCAAAGTGAAATCACAGCCCTGTTTAGTTTAAGGACTTTTAAGAGGAGAATGCTGGCTAAAATGAAAACAGCAGTAAGGAAAGGGAAACTTTGCAGTAACTAAAAATAAAGGCACACCACTTCACAAGATTGGTTATTGCATCTGTCCAGAGTTTGGAATTCCAGACATCGGGGTCGGGAGGTTGCCCAAAGGTTACTTTTCTCCCAGTCAAGAACAAACACAGCGGAATCGCACACCAACGTCTTTTCCCAGCCCACTTGATGAGTTGCCAGAGCTGCTCTTGGATGTGTTCGCAAATGACGCAAAACTCTATTCTTAAACACAGACAGAATATACATCAGTCACTTAGCACAGAAGGAAACCATTAACATCAAAAGGGGTGGAGTAGAGAGGCTTTTTATACTGCCAACTGCTCTCATAAATTTAACACTAAGTGGGAGAATGTAATTGATTCATATGTGTTCTTTATCTCACATGAAAGGCTAAGGCATTGCTTCGGTACAGCAGTACTGTTGCAGAATTGTATGAACAAATTTGGCAGAAAACCAAAATCCAAAGCAAATGCCCTATTTTTTTCATGAGCCATGTTTCTATAATTTCAGTTGATAATACATAAGCAAACTTCTTTTTTTAAAAGTATTGAACTCTAGCTGAAGTTCCCAAATGCTCCAAATAACGTGGTAATATTTTGAATGCTTTACCATATTTAGCTTCAAGTGACTGTCATTTTTAAATAAAGTTAATTCTCCCAGATAATCCTAGTGAAAGTATGAAGTGTACCCAAAAAGAACAAAACCACTGTGACTCGGATTCTGTGTATTTGTTTTATTTAGGAGAAGTTGTGGGAATTTGGTTTACTCTCTTTAACGTTTATCGCGCGTTATTGCAGATGTTGTACGTAGACAGTTTACTTTTAGTAAGTCTTTGTAGGACCTAATGTCCTGGCAGAACCTGATGTTTCCTTGAATGGCAAGCAAAAATTTGAACCCAAGGCTTAATTAACTTATTCTTTCATACCTTTTAAATTTCATTTGATGCGGTTAAGGTTGACCCTGAATTCTCTTGAATTCTTAGTTGAACACATTAGGAGAACCTGTGGTACTTTGTAAAAAGAAATGTTTAAAATGTTCCCATCGTTTGACAACATGTGTGGACCCTGAGACATTGAGTAACAAACTGAGAAATCTGAAGAAGTTGAAAAATTAACATATTTTCACATGTGGTATGTGGAGGACACTTGAACCACTCTGTCCGGTATCCTGTCTGCTTCTGATCTTTGTCCTCTTGAATCATCCTGCTGTCCTTCAGCAGTTATCCTATCTCTGACACTGTAAAGCTGTCTGAATGTGCAGGTCACAGAAGGATTGTCATGCCCTGGGATATTTAATAGGCTCCAGAATACAAGAACTATGAACTTGGAGGTAAAGTACTAAGCCATTTCTTCTCCCACCAGTTTTTCACCTTCAGTGTAACTGAAATAATGGGTACTTCAGAGGAATGCTGAGAAAACATAAACACTTAAATGAAATATTTTAGTGACTTGACAGAACAAAGCTGGTGTGTCTCTCACCTGTAGCTGACTACAGCTTGGACATGTAAGCTGTACTAGTCTAGTTCCTAGAGCTTATGCAGAAGTGAATGCGAGATGTATACATAAGACATTACGGAAAAATTGGAATATCATTCCAGGCTTTTTGCATGTACTTAACCTCTACAAATGTTCTCTATGAGCTTTGAAATGAACCAAGAAGATTCAGCCTACATTTTCAAACAAAATCTAGATCATCCTTTGAAATGTCCTGTTACTAGAGTTGCAGACGTGCTTCAGATAGATCTGTTGTTGTCTATTAGATGGGCTTGAGATGTACATGGATCTGCTTTTCATTTACAGAGCAATGTTGTGTTGTTGCTGGATACAAACAATGGTGCCCTTCGCCAGCTTTTGCTCTTACCAGATGATCAAGAGTCTCCTAAGAGGTCGTCTTGGTGGAGCAGCAAAGAAGAGAGGGTGAGGAATAGCACTGGCCTCTGTTATCCTAACCTGGTTTTGCTTTTTATTTCAGTCAAAGCTTAGTATTGGAAAAACTGCCTCAGGATTATTTATCTTTCTGTTTTTACAGCCCAAGTGCTTAATTGTTTACTCTTATGTATGTTTAAGTGCCTTATACATTAAATACAGTTGTTATGGAATAGAGATATGAAAAATATAAATAAGTTGTATTCTCTGAGGATACGTATCTTTGAAGTATGTCTCATTGGAGCTAGAACTGTGACTAACAGAACATTTTGTTACAAGGGATTATGTCCAAAACAACAAACTTGATTATGATGCAATTATATGACATGGGACAAGGCAGGCTAGATAGCACTTTGAGAGGTAATTAATGCCATGGATTATCCTAAATTAAGGAAAAAAATAGTACAGTTTCAGGGGAGTCAGGGAAATTCATTGGAACAAATTGAACATACACTAATTGACTTATTTTTATACAGAGCAACTACAAAATGTGCCGGGAGTTTTCACACAAAAACTGGCTGGTGTTCTACAAAGAAGCAGGGTAAGAGCAAATAATATTCTTGTATTATATTGATTTATAACAGATCTCCTCGTGTACATCCCTGTCTGATTATTCTTTTCTTGGCTTCCAATTTTACAGAAACCGCCTTATTGTACTGGATGTGTTAGAGGGTCAAACTCATACCATCTCGCTTCCGATCAATCTGAAATCTGTTTTCCTGGCAGCTGAAGACCGATGGCTCTTGGTGGAAAATGAAACAAATCAGTTAGTTAAGCCTAGTTTTCCTGATGGCATTATCTCTTCTTTGTGTCTTGTTTACATTCAGGAGTTTCACTCCTGGTCTGAGAGTTGGTTTTTCAGCTTGTGAGACTGGCTAGACTTAAGCAGTTGGTGTTTAAGATGCAGATTTACTCTGGTGAAAGTGCAGGTAGGCTTTTTGAGTAGGAAGTGAACAGGATATGCCTACCTAAATTCATATGTCTGCAAATCTAGACTAGCTTTGATTGTATGCCTGTTAATACTCTTTTAACTGAAGTGATATTGTTCTTTAGAAATGAAAATGTTGGTGGACCTAGCTTTGGAATACAGCCACATTGTCCAGAGTTAGTGCCTGCTTGCTTTTGCTTTCATGGGCATGTGAAAGGAGTATTACTCTGATGTTTTATTTTTATAAATGCACAGCAGATAAAAGTATGTAAATAGTTACCAGAAGACAAACCTGCCAGTTGCTGGCTTACTCTTTCCTTTCTCACAGATGTTTGGTAAATCATGTTTAGTTTTAGCAAAAGGTGTTGATAACCTTGTTTATATAAATGTAGAACGCTTTCACTATTTCAGAAGATAGAAGTCCTCGTTTGGGCTTGCAAGCTTAACCAGGAGTTATTGTGAATGTCTATCTATCTCCTGCAGGAAATTTCTTTTAACCAAGCGTGCCAATATGGAAGCTGAAGACAGTGGGGTTTGCCAGCTGTATGCATTGAGTGAAGAGCCAGCTGACGTGGGATTTGGCTTAACAACAGGTATTGAATGCAAGCTTGGGTTATTCCTTCTTTTTCTTTAATCATTTCTGTGTTTGCAGCTGCACAAACAAGGCTGTTTTACTTTAAAGGTGTTTGTAACCTTCTCTCTGATTCTCTTTTAGTCCTCCCCTTATCATGTTTGGTTCATAATAATTTGTAGGAATAGAAAGGACTAAACATGTTAATGGGTCCAGTCTGTACACTCTTTGAGGTCTGTTACACAAAGATGAGCTGTAAGACATTTCTCAACACAATACAAAAGACCTAGTGTTAAAACAGAGGAGAAGTCACATTTTCTGAAGTTCTGCAGATTGTGTGCAGAAGGCCATTGAGGCAATCACACCTGTGCTAAAAGATAGGGGAATTTCTTCAGTAGAATTCCCAGATGGTGCTATGCATTGAGGCATATCTTGGCTACAAAGAAGGCTGAAATCTCCAATGATCATCATTCTGCCTGGTAAGATCTGCCTGTCTTCTGATCTGATGACATTTTCAACCCTGAGTATTTGATCACGGTGCACAAAATCTTTAGTCTACCTTGTTTAATAACAGTGAAGAACATGTGCATCCCACCTAGCAGTGTACAGGCTTTGGCCTATCTCCAGTGTCTTAGAGAGATAGAGGTTAAAAAATAGAAAGACCACTTTATATCTGTTAAAGAGGGAAAAATTTTCATCCTGGTCCTTGTGGCTAGCGTAAGTATGAAGAATGAGATTAATACTGTGTAAACATGATACAAGCAAATGTTACTGACAAATAATAAATATGGCTTATTTTACACAAACTGCAACAAATTGAATACCAAAGACTCTAACCACAGCTTAAATATCTAGCATTCTTTTTATCTCTTGTACAGTTTACTCTATCAACTTATCAAGCTCCATCAGAGCACAGTAGTTTCCTTCCTTTTACTACCTTATTTAGAAACCATTACAGAGTATCATTCCTCAGATGGGTAGAAACACTATTACAATTTCCAGTCTCAAAAACTATTTGTGGGCAGTTTACTGCTGTATGCTTTTTGTGCTATTTTTATCCTTTGTTATCTTATTTCTTCTCTTCCAATCCAGAAAGGTATCATGTCCCCCTCTCCACTTTTTTCCAAATCATCCAGCAAACTGAAAGATGAGATTAAATGCCTTGTGGAGACTGCACTATAGAAA
>JANHGB010035306.1:0-13523 GCA_026283785.1 Coracopsis vasa
CATCCCGGGCCGGGGTGCTGGGGTAACTCGGTTCGGGAGGAAGGAGCCCCAGTCCGGGCCCCGGAGGCGCGGTCTAGCTGGATGAGGCAATCTCCCACGGCTTCTTTCAACATACCTGGATTTCATTCCCACCAGCAGCCCTTTAGCAGCAATTTGACTTTGAAGATTTCCAGTCAGGTTTACAATTATCTAAAAAGTGTACTCAAGTGCATCATTCAGTTATTTTTAGTTATCAAATACACATATTCTTCACGAAACCTGCAGTATACAGATTCCATTTTACCAAATATTCCAATAATCCATATGTTAAGAATTCAGATTTTTAGACTACAACCTAAAGATTTTGTGATTCACCTGAAATATTTTAATTATAGAAGGAGTGTTTCAAGGATATCCCAAACACTTCATCTCAGATTCTGCCTTCTCAAAGTCCATATTGCAGTATGATGAAAAGTAATCTTAAAACCTAAACCAGTTACCTCCCAGCAGACCTATACTTCTCCCTGCAGAATCTCGTCTCCATGACAAAATCAATAGAAGTATCTTCAAAAATATTTCTATCTCAACAGAACTGCAGTCCACAATGAAAACTATTTGCTACCAGCTCTACTCATATTTGGTATGATACCTTACCCCCTTACCATGATACATTATTCTGCATTTTCTCAGCTTTGCATACAAATTCACTTTGAAATAATTTGATTTTGTCTTTCAAAAGTAAAAAGCTGACATAGTAAAAATTACTTTTTCCTGAGTTAGTCTGTTTAAAGTTGTAAAAGTTTGCATATTTCTTTCAACTTTATTATTTTTGGTTCTGCCTGTATCACACATGCAGTGCCTGGCATTTCTTCAGCCTTGTTCAATACTCCATCATTATCTGGAGCTAAAACAGTGGGCATGGCTGTGAATAGACATGGAACATTACTCCTATGTGTAAGATTGCAGGTAGTATTAGTGAACTCACAGACATATCTGTAGTAGGAAAGAAATAAAGATTACTAGTAGTAACATATATTAAAACATAAGCTATGGTCATAGACTGCAGCAAATCAGGTACAGTTTTAACACGTCTTAGCAGCAAATCAGGTACAGTTTTAACACGCCTTAGCCATACAAGTAAGCAAGTTTCATTCTACTGGGTAATTCATCATTCAGCAGTTCACCTTTTTGGCACAGGTAAACAGTGCACCTTCTCAGGGGAAAAAGGCCAGTGTGAATTCTCTCTTCATGAATTTACATACTTCTCAGAAAAGTTCATTATTTTAGTTGGCATGATATAAAGCATCATGACATCAAGCACGCTTTACCCTGTTTCAGATGACTGCAGAACTTCTTTGTAACTCATTCATCTTGGGTTGTTAAGACTCATTTGTAACATAATTGCCTCAAACACTATTCTTATATTGAAAAGGATATAAGGATTTATTTTTTTTTTAGTTTTTAAAGGGAGTTTTCTTGATGCTACTTAATTCCTACTTACCAATTTATGTCATTTATTTAATAATAATATTAAACAACTAAGTTTATGCTAGTCCTGCTCAAATGTTTGTTATTTGATTCAGTTGATTTTGCTAAGGTCTACTCACATTGACCTTCTAAAAAAATTAATGATTGGCTTGTGGCTAAATCCAAAGGTCTTGCTTCTTTCTCTGTCCTTTTCAACTTATCAGCTAGTTTTGGACCTTTGGATCATTCTTTATCAACTCAGTTTACACAGTTTTTCTGACTCTGCACAACGTTTCTTTTTTTACTTACTACTTCTCTTTGATCCTTTACAGGGTCCCTAAAATTGTCCTGGCCATCCTTACAATGAGCTTTGTGCTGAATGCTCCATCATTTTTTATATTTTTCTGCTGGACAGCATTTTTTCTGCTCACATTTTTTCCAGTGAAAACATATCTCAGGGGTCTGGTTTTTCCTTTCTCTGGGGTAGCTCCTCCTGGACATAAGCCAATCTTCATTTAAGTACAGTGAAAACAGAAATTCTTTCCTTTCCCTAACTCGCACATTTGTGGTCTGACCTTGAAACCTTTACTCACGTCAAATAGTATTTTCCTTCCAGCCTTCACTGAGTACCAGTTATTTGACCCCCAGGTTGCCATCACATGAGCCTTGATACCTGCAATGCTATCAATGCCCTGTCTAAAATGCACTGTAGCGGTACCCTTACACTTCTTTCATCACTTGACCATCTTCTGGGTCACTTGAGAAAAAAATTCATTCATCTCCTTAAAGCACTTACTTACTTACATGTTTCTGCTTACATCTTTTTATTCCTTAACACCCAATACGGACTTCATCCACTTCGCACTTATGGTGCATAGAAGTGTCATTCTTCACGCCTCCCTCTTTGGCATCAAAATGAGAGTTTTCTTGCTTTTTGTATACTACGTAGCCCTTTATATTTTCTTCTTCCTCTTCTACAAGGGGTTTCATCTACCAATGAACATTTTAACAGTGATATAAATCATAGAACACACCACCAGTATTGATTATTCAAATATAAATAAAGCAAAGATCATTCATCCAAATACGAGAAAGTTACTTAAACATGTGTTTGACTAAGAATGTGCTGAGCTCTTTGGATCAAAACTCTTATTATAAAGATCACACCATTAATGTTATTACACATCATTGCTAGAATTTTTATGGCACCCTAAAAGCCCAAAAGCTTGCCAATTATTTTCAAAATTATATGCTGATCTAGCAAAGGTATTTTCTTCCACTGCAAACCTCACCTCAGTATGGAATTCTAAGTTGAAATAGGAACAGGAGCTTCACATTGCTATTGAGATCTGGCCTACAAAGAATAACAAGCGAGTTATTTGCTGGGTTTTTTTAATGGATTTCTATGCATTTTTTGTAATATTCCATCCATCATTTTTGAATGACATGAGGTGCCTTGCAGGCTTATATAAAAACCATCTAATTCTGATAACTAGATAATCCATTTAAAGCAATGTGGTTAATGAAGAACAATGTTCTGGCCCAAGAGCATTAGAGAATAAGATATTAAGAAGTAAAATTCTAGTTTAAAACCACAAAATTAGAAAAAGAAACAGGAGATACACATTAGAGAGAAGCTACCCTTGTCAACAAGATCACTGAAGATCAAATTATAAACCTCAGCTATGTTTCAGGACAGTACTGGGTCTCAGCCTCGCTTATCTTTTTCTCTAACACATACCTATTTGAGAAACAGAAGTCTTAAGGGATTATACTGCAGTTTAAATGTGAATTTCCATCTGTCCAGGAATTGAGGTCCTCAATTTCTGCTGTTTAGATTTGTAATGTGGTATAGCAGCATTCCTGAAGCACTTGAGGGACATGATGTTTAAGGTCAAGGAGCAGCTTATCCTTTCTTTCCAGTATTTCTGCTGTATTACTGATTAGAACAATTTGGTGTAAGATACCTGTGTGAGCTGGTCATAACATTTACATATATTCAACAATTTTTTCTTATCCTTACTTTTTCTTTACTTACAGAAACCTACTCTGTTCAACAATAAAAAATGTCAGAGATTTCAGTTCCTCCTAGTGCCTTGTCAAGGATACTGCTTGCTGAAATCCAATACCCACAAGAAGAGAATTTGGCACAGCAAACCTTATCTATTAGCTATCAGGAACAACATAGAAGAATCCAGTATGCTTCTTAGAAAGCAAGTTTCAGACTTCCTGAAGTTCAGAAGTCTGGACTGTTCCAGCTGGGAAGAATAGATGTACCTCAAAATATTAAAATGACATTTTTTTCATTTCTCCTTTAAGCTCAAAGTTTTGTAGTCAACTCTGAACTCTGAAAACAGTAAAAATATTTTGTTACACATAATTAAAACAATTTAAAAAATATTTCACTCTAACTTGTGACATATAGTAAGAGCTGACAATCAAAGTGCTGTTTTCAAGTCCTTTGACAGACATTTCAATTTTAATTAAAATGTCAGGAAATTCTTTCTCCCTAATCTCAGCTTCATCAAACCTGATTTAAACTTTAAACTTTCTGACAAACTCTACATGGCTTCTGCCCATTTTATCTCTTATAGTTATTGGAGGACAAATCCTATAGCTTTCCCCAAATTCTAATTCTGGAGATTTCTTGGAAGATTTTCTGTTCATTCTTGTCAGGACATCTTCACTGTGTGACATGCTGACACATTCTTTGTCAGACTTGATGCAATATGCTACAACAGAATTTTGACTACAGAATGAAACATTCCTATGAGTACAAGAACTAAGTAAAACTCTCTTTTTGTGCAATTCATCTGGTAAATGATAAATCATTATCATAAACTGGATGGTATTTACCATAATTATAGGTCAGAATTTACAAGGAATCTCCATTATATGGACACACTTGTAATGTACGGTAATGATACACTGCAACCTTTCTGCTAGTTGGGGCACTTAAGGGGTATTTTTCATTCCTACCCAGCCAGCTATTATCACGAAACTTGTAGGAACTTAATACTATTGATACCTATGACACTTTCTCAAATTTGTCTGAAAGCAGCCAACAGGTTCAAGTTACAGGGAGGGAAAGGAGGGAACAGACAGAGACATATATGCCCATACACAACCCATGGTCATTTAACCTCATATTCTCAGTCAGCAAGACTAAAACCTTCCTTGTCTTTCAGAAATCAAACTATGAAAAACCCTCTCCTGTTTATGCAAACTTTGCTCTTCATAGCTTTTTGTTAAAATGTCTTTAAAATTTCATTGTAAAATGCAAAATAACATATACAATTAAATGCATTTCAACATATGTAATTCAGAAGAACATATTAATACTAACATGTATTGCACTAAATTTCAAGCATGTCTGATAACGTAGAAAATAATTTAACTCCTTTTTTGGGAACCACGTAGCTGGAAAACTAGAAGGGTGTAGAGAAACATAGTTATGTACACCCACCCAAAACAAGGCTCAGGAACTGAGCAGACGAAACAGTACAGGTAGTAGAGGTGCATGTGCATGAAGAGCAGGACACCGGCCAGCAAGGAGACAGAAGTTCCAATTGAAATGGCAAACACAGTGCCAGAGCTCTGGCAAGAGAACTGTTAGACAAAACTTTTGGCTTAAAAGTAGTAAAAAAACCCAACAGTTTGGAACTTTGAGCAAATAGAATAGTCTTTGATGACTAAATACACCTGATTTCAGGAAGACAGGACTTTCCATTGTCCTTCTGGCTACTCACAAAACTTGTTACATCACAGAAATGACTGATTTAATAATTAATTTCTTTCCCTAATAGAGCTTGCAGAAATCCTCATTCAGACTAGCTACTCTGTATATGTACATAAACATGAGTACCAACGTACATATAAATATCTGGTTTATTTTTAGATGTTACATTTCTATTATAGAAAGGTGACAGAGCTGAAGAAAGTTCTATGAAGGCAAAGGATTTGGTGATCATAATCCATGACATTTATACTCTGTCATTTCCAGAGGCAGTGCAGTGCTGACAACTGAAAAATGCAGGACATTCATGCAGCAGAAGGCACATCGCTTGGTGGGATGGATTTCATTCAGACCAGTATTTCCATGTATACAGCAACATGATCTGCCAGCATTTTCTAGGGTCAGTCCTGTGACAATACTTTCTCTCAGGGTTGCCAAGTGAACTTCATGGCTCCAGGACATTTGAAATTTCTTGAATCTCAAATACATGCTCTTGCGACATAGCCTGTTGTACATTCACATTTAAAATTTGAAAACCTCACCACATCATTCTTGAAAAATATTTCTAGAAATAATTAATAAAACTTTGCTGTGCCCCTGACATAACAACTGCATCCAGTTTTCTTCTCACTCCCACTGGCGTTCAAATTGCAGCTATATCACATGCATCTGAACAGGTTTCAAAAAATTTCAAAAAATTCTTTTAATCATTGCATGAGTGGCAACTGCAAGTAAGCTGCTGGCCTCCTAATGTAAAGGGGGTTTGCATGATTTTTGTGGCAATACATAGCATTTGTTCCACTTGTTTTCTTTCTTGGAAGAGATAGGAAGCCTTGAGTCTCCTATAATCTCTTATCCATCCCAAGCTTCCAGGAGAGGACAGCCCAATGAACCAAGGTTATTAGACTTCTATTTACTTTAGAGAGAATACTACAAAAGCCAGCTTTCCCCTGCTTCTCCTTTCTACATGGAACACAGAATGCCTTGAAGAGACTCCTGACAAGACGAATGAGCCACAGAACCTCAGTCATTGTGTGCAGTTTCCTGAGCTTTTGAATATTTCCTTTGACAGGCAAGCAATTAGTTACTATTCTCTAGCATATGCATGCAGTTTATTCATGTGAAAGAGGTTGGAGTACCCTTAGAGTAAACTAGATGGCAGATCTTGTATGTTCAGTTTGCTACTGCTCAGTAAATAAGGCTGTAAGATCAAAGCCTCTCCTGCCGCCCTTTTTCTTAGAAAACACTGTTCTTTGATAAACATATTTTGATAAGCATATTCCATCACTTGATGCTCTTGCTGGAAGCATCTATGAACATTGCTCATACTGTAAAGCCTCTAAAAAGTTTGCAAAGTAGAAGCTTGGATAGCTTATATAAATTATACAAGTAGGGCTTTATTTGAGTGTCTCCTTCACAGGATTTCATAAATTCGTTGAGTTTTATGCTGAAACTGATTCAAGCCTAAAGCTACTGGTTAAAAAACAACACTGGATTTGGACACATGGATGTCACTTACTCTTCTACCACAAATTAAAAAAAAAAATAAAAAATGGCACAGTCAAAATTTGGTGGAAAGGAACAATTTTAAATTCTCCTGAGGTTAAGACTCAGCTAAGTTTTCTGCTTAATCCTTATGCTTTCATCTTCCCTTGGCCACTTTAGTTCTTGACAGATAACAAGTCCACAACAAAGAGAAGAGAGCAAGTAGCTTACTTGCAGTGACTGGGGTACCTGTACTAACCTAACTATCTGAACTCTGAGCTAACTTCTGCTGGCATAGCTCTGGAATGAGTTTGGCTGTGTGTCTGTAATGAACTAACAGAATTCAAAATCTGTTTATGGGATGGAAACATTTTATCAACTCCATGAAAGAGAACTGAGCAAGGCTCCCTTTGGAATTCCTGTATTAGGAGATGAGGTAATTCCTGAGCTTTGACATCTCCCTTCCCTGATCTTGAAATGTACATCTGTTCTGATGAATCCCAACCATGTCCACCCAAGGAAGATGAGGATGGGCGCAGTGCCAAGAATCTAGTTACCATCCAACACCAGAAATCTCTCACGTGTTGCTATGGAACATTACAATTTTGTTCCTAGAATTTCACACCAGTTGCTCCTAACACCTCTGCAACATAAAGATAAGTCTCACTACGAATCAGACAGCTTCACTTAGAATTTCTTTAGCCAATCATAAATGAGCAGAGCTAAGATTAAGCTCACCACTCAATACAGAGTAGTTTAAGATTTTTAACTTGAATAGCCTAGAAACACACACAATATTGCACAGAGATTTGGTAGGCAATTTTCTAGCAAAGCAAGCTCTTGGTTATAAAATGCCCATTTCTTAAAAGGGAAAGATTTAATTAAGAGGTTTTAGATCAAATTAATAAATGTAGGCAGAACAGAGGAAAGGTTCCCTTTCCTTCCTTCACTTTCTAGTCCAGTTTTCCACACAGGCTACTGGTAAGACAGCACTTACAGTTTGCTGTAAGTGCTACATGTATGTTAACAAGCCTTCTGGCTTTGCAGTAAAATGGTTAAGATCTCCAGCTAGGCTTTTGAAGACCAGGTCCCCTCTCAAAATACCGCTTACACTTCTAGCCAGGAGGCTAAGGTACTAAGTAATGATATGCAATGAGAAGTAGCTAAGATCCATAGTTATTAATTGCAGACATAGTAACGGTGTTTTCATTTCATTCTCCCCTACTAACACACCGCTCATCTTCCGTGGAGTGTAAGAGATCTCGTGTACGTCTACACTAGTAGTACCTCTATGCATGGCACACAAACCTGGACTATCTATATTGTTTTGTCTAACAAGTCATGGCATGTTTATTCCCAGCCAGGTTGCACCTTTTTTGTCTTTTAAAAACCATGTTATTAACATAAAGAAACATAAAAGAGCTTGTGGCAGAGCACAGTAAGGTACCCTTACCATTGATTTCTTGGAACTTCCAGGGTCACAGGAGCAGTTCACTCAGTGTGAAGGAGACACTTTTGGAGGTTAGTGATTGCAAAGTATGTCAGTGACCAAAGGTGCCAAATCAGCTGCAGATTGGACCAGCAAGTCAGCTCACCTAGCTCACCTACTAGAAATCCTGATGTATCACAAATTTGTGAGCATCATCCCTCAGAAAGCAGGGAAAGGTCTGGAAAAATACCAATAAACTGCTGATGTTAGCACAGTTTAAGTGGTGCCAGAGCATGTATTTCACTGACCTTCATCTCCTGAACCTCTGCCAGACAGGGAGGACAAAAATGGAATGGCTTGAACTCTGCCATGAGTAGGTTCAGCAATTTATCTCTCCACAGACTATGAACTTCGTTCTTATGTTTATAAAAATTATTTTGCCTTGTTAACAGACCCCTTGTACCCCTTCCCAAATGGGAAAAAAACAAAAGGAGAAGTAGATGTAGCATGTAGGGAAGGGAAATCAAGCTGTGGATTACTATCTCTTCATTCCTTCCTTTGCATTAATTCCTGGTATTAATATGACTCCTTGAGGTGCCAGTTCTACTCAGTGAGTCAGATGAGAACTCACCCAGCAAAATACAGTTTTCTGCTGGCTTAGTGAGCTGAATTCATCACTGAAGTGTCAGAAGAGCACCAGAGCTACAGCAAGGGAGACAGTGAAGCTAGGAGGCCATGTAAGGAGGTGAGAACAACTGAATCACCACTTTTGGCAGTACCAATTAATCTGATCAGGCAACCTGTCTCATCTGATTTCAACCTTGCGGGGGTTGGAAATGGATGATCTTAAGGTCCTTTCCAACCCTAACCCTTCTATGTAATATAGCAAATAATCCTTTAATAGCAACTGTAGCAGCTGTGGATTTGAAGATTGGACAGAAAAGCATTTAAAACTGGAAACTGAAGATTGAAGACTAATTTAGCAATCCTGAAAAAAAAAAATACCCAGTTGGTGCTTTTAGCGGGAAGGATCAGATGAAACAGGTAAGAAAAGAACAAATCCAGGTGACCTGTTACACAGGTTCACTGAAGTCACGAATCACCCATTCTGAATCCCACCTCTCTGCCATCCATCAGTAATTAGGTAAGTGTTGCCTTGTGGTACAACTGTTGTCACTTCAGCTGGCTAGAATGCAGCATGCTGCCTTAGACCACTACAGTGAGGTCTCCCATCAAACCATTAAAAAAATAGAAAATGGAACAGAAAAGAGAGAAGGGTGTGTGCACAGAAAGTGTTGCAGCCTGGAGCATCCTATGTCTAGCCAGCATAAGGAGTGCTGGGCTTTCCCGTGCTCCCTGTCCATGTAGCTTCCCCTCAGCTAACAGTACAGCACGCTTGAATCCCAATTTAATGCAAACTTCCAGTTACTTGTTACCCTCTGGTGACATCTCGTGGACCAAAGCAAGATATCCCTGCCTGCTGGCAAACTGCAAAGCCTCGAGTGTCTGAACCTGCAGAGTAGAAGTCTCTTTCCCAAATCTAAGGAACTCCATAGCATCTGGCAAGGTTTAGCTTTTATTTTTTTCCTTCCTCTCCTGCTCTGTGGATAGGGCACACAAGCACTGTAGCAACAAGCTCCCTACAAAGAACTGAAAACAGAAGCAAATGAGAGAGCAGAGCAAGAAACTGAGAAAAGAGGGTAGTAGTGAATAAATTTCATTAACTATATTTTCTACTACTAAAACATATTCTAGTGTCTAAAGCTGAGTATAAGCAAGTGTTGAGCAATTAGGATTTCATAGGTGAAATCAAGGAAAACCTATGCACTGCTTGCCACAGTGGCAGGAGCACCTGCAAATAATCAGCACCACATCACAGCTCATTGTACCCTGCAAATATTAAGCAACTAACACTCCCGGTATGCCTGGCCATCATTCACAGAGGCTGGAACAGAAGACTAGGCTCAGATTCCAGTTGTGACAGTAAAAAGTGGAAAAGCTAGTAATACTTTGCTAAAAATATTAATTGATTTTTGGATTGTTAATTTTGGAGCCTCTATTTCAAAATACTTAGGCATTCATTATACAAGTTACATTTATATAAGTTTATTATATAACTTAATTATATAAGTTTAAATTATAGCCTCATAATAAAGGAAAAAAATCACTTCTACATAAGAAGAAATACAGTCCCTTGTGACCTCTGCAGGCACCTTGACATTTGATCCATCCCCGTGGGGGATACTGATGCAGAGAAAACAAAGAGTTCTATGAATGTCAGCTATCATGGAGCTATTATAGAAAGGCATCTGCTTTGTCAAGTGCTTCCACAAAGCATTAGGAGACCGAAAGCTGGAAGTGAGGACACCATGGTAATGAGCATACATGGGAAGTCATAAACTCGGTAACTGAGCATCCACTGAACCACAGCAAGCTGCTGCAAGCAGCATTTTTTCTTCGCACAGCCCATGACTGCGCAGGCTCTGAAGGGTGCTTGGGCAGAGCCAAGCACCGGCAAGAGGCCTTCTGCAGAGCCAGGTCCCACAGACAGCACCCAACATAGGGCAGCAATGCCAACTGCTCATGGCAGGCCAAGCCCTCAAACTGTTAGCAGCACAGGCTCAAGCACATGTCTCCTGTAATGCTAAACATGTGTCAATCCATCACAGGAAGCTCCACCAGCTCTCTCCAAAAATTCTGCATTTAGAGTAGTCAATTGGGAAAAAAAAAAAAAAAAAGGAAGATAAGGTATTAAATAGGGCTTACTGAACTATAAAACCCAGCAAACAACTAGTCAATTAAAAAAGCACTCCTTGTCCCTAGGCTAACAATATTTAAATTGACACTTGGTTCAAAGAAAATACTGAAGCTTACATACTGCAATTTACAGCCAAAGTGACAGTTGCTTGAGCAAAAATATATGTCAGTTCATAACATTAGTCAAGCACAAAATAACCTGCCTACATTAGTAATTCCCTCACAAAAATAACTTAGAAAGAAGGGCACCAGCCAAAGTCACACCACATCGTATGTGACACATTTAATGATATATTAACCTCAAATAACATACAAATTAGCAGTTTAATACCTATTGAAACAGCTATAGTAATGAGAAATACTTGAACAAACAAAACTATATCTAGCAGTAAGACTAACACACCTTTACCCCCTGGGATTACCGGAGGAAAACACATTGTCCCAGTGTGCAGTGCTGACTAATTCCTAACAGGGCTTTAAAAAAATAAAACAAAATTTAGTGCTAAATCTAAAGTGTCAGAAGAAGCATTATAGACATAAGTAGCTGGGGCTTGGCAAATGCTAGAGAAAATAACAGGAACTGAAGAAGTGTAGTTTGTTTCCAGTTTGGAGGCCATCCAAATGCCTAGCAATGCTGAAATAATTACTGTTTAAACTGTTGAATTCTAGTCCCCATTGCTAGGTGATCAGCAAGCTAGCTAGCTCATGGCTGAAATCTTTGTACAGCTTAAAACCTTTATGAGGAGACTGGAATAGGAGGACAATGGAAAACGTTTATCTCAAGGAATAGCTTGGAAGAACAATGTATTGTGAAAAAGCTGGTCAGCAAAGCAAGTACTTATGTGAAATTTTACGTTTGGTTGGTGGTTTGCCGTTTGGTTTCTTTTAATTAGTCTTGAAAAAGGGGCAGCCAAAGGTCACTGGGGCACATTCACGATCAGTTAACCTGAAGCTTTTAGCTCTCCAGGCTAGTCAGAGATGTAACTGAAGAGGAAAAAGTTACACAAGAAAACTCCTCCTCAGAAATCCTGTTGCAGGACCCCAGCACAATATTGCTACAGGCTCTTCTGAGCAAGAGGCTGGAATTAGTTACGGCAGCTCCACAATGCTTTGGAAAGACTGGCTGTGAATGTAGCCAGTAGGGTGACTATCTCATACTTCTCCCAGGCAATTACCATCAGATAAACAAGTTTTAAAAAATACTCTGCAGCTTTTACAGCTGCGAAGAAACTGTTCAAAACAAACCAACCTGAGGCACCAGTTAAAAAGAGCAGCTCTGTTACAAAATAACTGTGAAAGCCCCTCTGATTTATCCCAAAGTTAAAGTCTAATGATAGTAAGAATTTACAGTAGACATAATCAGTCATTTCCACCTGCAGCAGCTCCCTGAAGCAGCTCATCACTCAGTCCCATGAGTTCTGGCACATGGGCAGGAGGATGTGGGCAGGAAAGGCAACACTGGCTGTTGGCCACTTGCAATCCACCATGTCTAGTTTCAGCTGCAGAAGCTGCCTAAGAAGTCTGACTGCAGCTTAACTAAGCAGGCGGCTCTGCTCTCTGCCACCCCACTCGGACACCAGCACTTGTGTTGTGCTAGAGGTAACCACAGCAAAGGGAATGACTCTGGCAGGGGAAACAAAACCTGCAGTGAGGAAGAAAGTTTCCTGATAGATCAATGACCTGAATAAACTCACCTTGTGGAGAAAAGTATCAGATCTGACATAAAAGGAGAGCAGAAAACCATGAACAAGAGGCCAGAAAACTGTCCCCTTGGTGGCACTTAGCAAAACATAAACAAAAAAAACCCAAACAAAAAGCAGTCCTTAATCACATTAATGGCTGCCTAAACTTCACCAAGAAAATCACTGAGTTCTCGTCATGAGGTCCAGTCAGAAGGGTGAAATTCTTGGAGTTTGCTTCAAGGTTGTCTGAGTAACTGTGTCTCTTAGCTTTAGACAAGAGCAAGACAAAGGCTGAGACTTTTGTGTATCTAGAATACTAATAAATTTGAAAAGTTTTAACTAAGAAAAACCTAAGTCACACCCCAAGTTTTCAACTGGCTCGGGTACTATTTACCACCTAGTGAAGAACAGCACTAGGGCTGGTACCAGAAGAGGGACATGTTCCCAGAGCAGCTCACCACTGAATCTGCCAGAAAACCTCATCCCACATTTCTCCCGGCGTGAACCTTGACCAGGCTTGGCTGCCTTTGCTATTGGTGACTGTAGCTCCAAAAGTGGACGTGCATGTGGTCCGTAATGCACACATACAGCCTCTCTGTCCTGCTAGTAACGCAAGACGCCTACCTTACACCCTGAACTTGCATCTCCTCTGCTACACCGCTGGGCCCAGCCACTGGCAAGGCATGCAGGTAGGGAGAAAGCTCAGAAGGCTGCGACTGCACCTCAGCATGCACCGCCTGCAGCACTTCCATTCCCCACAGTCAGCGAGCACTCGCCTTAATGACAGCGGGGAGCGACTGCCACCGAATGAGACAGCCTGCCTGGGGCACCGAAACGGGTGAGGAAGGATCGGCCGGGGGGTCAGTCAGGACACGGTGCGTGAGGGAGTTTGTGAGGCAGGATCTGAGGGGCGGGCGCGGCTGTTGCTCCTTCACGCCCTGGGCGCGAGGCGCGGCCGTTGGCTCTGCCCATCCCGCCCTGGGCGCGA
>JANHGB010035309.1:0-20972 GCA_026283785.1 Coracopsis vasa
TTGGCTTTCTAACGTGGTAAGGAATTGTCACACTGGAAAAGCACAGAAATAAAATCTAAATATTTTACCTTGAAACAGAACATGAAATTCATGCATTGGCTGATAGCCTGCATGCCCAGTGATGAATCGCAAGCAAGAGAATAAGATGATGCAGAGCTATCAGGCAGGGCTGCAAAGTGTTGGGATTCACTTCAGAGAATCGACAGGAAACTTGCCATTGACAGGGATGAACACAATAGTGAGGACCCTGTGCAGAAAGAGGCCTGCTGGAAGGGCCCATGGCAGATCACAATGCATCTATATGGTCCCATTTTCTTAATTTCTTTCACTTTAACTCTGGGTATGCTGTTCCACCTCCAAAGGCACACCTTATAATGTTTTATAAAAGCTAAATCATTTGAATGTGGTGAGCAGTTCAGCTTGTGCTTCATAATCCATGCTTTGTATTATGAATTTACACTGTGCATAGACCTATGGGACCTTGTCCTTTTGGGCTTTTGAATGCAATAGTAATCAACTGATGCTATAGTACCATAGTATAAGTTAGAGTAAGTATTGCTTGTCAAGCAAGCCCTGATCCTGCATATTTCTCATGAATGAATAACCACTTGATCCTCTTGAGTTCTTTGGAGCTCCCTCCAACTGAATTAAAAGGGCTGGACCAGTCTTAAAAATTGATGATCTCTTCCATAAAAATATCCTCTTTTTTTGGCTTTTCTAGCTGAGGGAAGTTGTTCAGGGATTTTGATTGAAACTGTAGAATATATACTTTATATATACAATTTCTACTAGGGAAAAATATTGTTAAAGTACAAACAGTACCTGTTCACACCTCTGGACTCTTGTTTCTAAGTTATTTCTTGTCAACAGCACAAAGTGTATTTGGCATCTTTCTTTAATGTTCACACATCTGGATGCTGCTGTGGGTCTTTCCAACAGGCACAGGAGTTATGCTCCAGTGAAATTAAAGGAATTTCGTTTGCTTATCTCTTTGGCAACTGGACAAGAGAGCTGATAAAGGAGAGCCTTTGCCAAATGCATAATAGTTTAGTAGTGATACAGGATAGTGTAAGTGAGGTACATCTGTGAATCAGCAAATAATTTGAATGAGGTCTATTTGCATTCAAAAATAACAACTATGTATTTCCTTTAAATTCACAGATTTATAAAGGATGATTTGGATGAAAAAGACAATTTCATCTCCATGTTGTTATTGTCAATTTATAGTTGAAGGAATGCTTGTTAGCAGTGACTATTAAAAAAATATGGCAACTTTAAATGATACATTATTTTTTTGGCATTTTAGTTTATATTCTTCTAAAAACAAGGACTACTTTATAATTTACAGATGCAAAAGCATTTCTGTTAGTAGCCAAATCATTATCATCAAATGTCATGTTTTGAAAAGACAGAAAAATAATGCAGTCATTGCTTCAAACTAAAGGTTTTCTTAACTTTAGCAATAATGTAAACTGTCATTAACTCCAATGGGATCTGAGCATACTTTTTTGTTGTTACTTTCCATTTCAGAGTATCTGAAGTGAATTGCAATCAGTGCTCATGTTGAGACTAAAGCTGGCTAGAAGTGAAGATGTAACCCAAGTGCAGTATTTTTAAACAAAGGTGGGGTTTTTTCCATGGAAAGCAGTGGAACTTTGTAATATTTAATTTCATTTAAGAAACATTTTTCTACTTTTTAATCGAATAAGGTCTATTCTAAAATCATTTGTGGGTTTGAGAAATAAGATTGGTACTTTATAAAGAATATATCTCAAGAACCAGTTGAAAGAAAAAAGCCAATCTATTCCTTTAAAAATAAATGAACTACAAATAATGGGCTTGATGGATATTGACAAACTACTTCAGCTGATTTGAGCATGAGCGTTGGTGTGGGCAAACAGCACGGCTGTATAAAGATGGAGATGTGTATATTTTCCATTGAAAATGAAATCTAGAAAATACAGATACGCTCCAGACTGAAGTGCACAAAATCAAATTTAAAGCATATTTATGGAAAATGCAAATATTTTGCACATGAATTATAATGTGGCTGTAACTCTATTGTTTATAGCTGAAATTTAAGATACGCGATATGCCCAAAGTGAAAACAGTTGTGAGTGAATGGGAAATTTTTCTTCATTCCATAGAAGTATTAGATAGATACTAGAAGTCAGCAAAGCAAGAACTTGAGTTTCCACGTCTAGAGGCATTAGTTATGTTTCACCAATCTGTCGTACCGTGAGCAAGGGCCAGCAAACCATCACTTTCAACAGCAAAATCCAAGATTTCTTTTATATAGCATCACCCAAAAGGTAATAAACTGAAGCACAAAATGGATGCTCACTTTTATGCTGATTATTGGAGAGAATTTAGTGAGGATTAAACCAGTTGTGCTTGTTGAAATTACCTAAAGTTGGAATTGATGTAGCAAAGAATTCAAGCCCTATTAGTTTATTCAGTTAACTCTGGATTAGTTGAAACATAAAGATCGCACTTTCCGGGAGACCTGCAAGTAGCAACACACAAGTGAAGAGAGGGTTTCTGGTTTTAGTTTAAGCAGTGGCCTTAGCTAGAAGAATTAAAAAGAATAGGTCCACACATTTTAACACTCTATTTTGATATCTTTTTAATGATGATTTAAGGATAATCTAACATCTAAATTGGCTTCACACTTCTCTGCAGGCAATCTGTGGCGAAACAAGGAAACTGAGGAGGTAGCACTATCTACATGATATGAGGAAAAGCAGTGGGACATCCAAATGAACCACATTTACCCATGTCAATAATCAGAGCAGTAGTACTTATAATGGCATGATGTTAACCCACTTTCAATGTGTAACTCAGCACATATTTTGGCTTTTTCCTAAAAGTAACAGAAAATTCTTACCAGTATTCATTGGGTTCTAGTAAATTAGGAACTTTTAGGCAGGGGAGGACATCAAAATATTTGTGAGTCCTCAAAAGGGAAGTATTCATGACAGTTCTAATTTTTTGTTTTGGGGTTGGGGTTTTTTGGGGTTTTCGGGTTTTTCTGTTTGTTTTCTTTTTCTTTTTTTATAATCTCATTATGTAAACCTGAGAAATTGCTGGAAACAACATTTTCCCTTAAAAAGGGAAAAATGTAGCCACTTTCCCTTGCAGATGTGAGGTATCAGGTTAGCAGCCTTAACCATGGGAAGGGGATGGTTTTGCTGCAAGGGGTAGCATAAATCAAACGTGTCTTCAAAATCAATTCCACTACAATTTTTTGCCACTAGTTTCAGAATCTAGGGAAAATAACCCATAAATAAATGAAAATGCGGTTGTTTTGTACCTTAGGGATACAGAATGGATTAAATTAATTTAATTAGATTAATCTGCTGCTGAAGTGGAAAACATTTCCTTGGTAAATAGGAAGGCTAAACTTCTGAAACTTTGTTAAAGCCCAAGTTAAACTACCTAAAATAAGTTTCCCTTTGATTCCTTAAGGAAAATAAATTAAAGATTAAAACCACAAAGAAACAAAACCCAAACCAAACAAAAAACCCCCCAAAAAACCCCCAAACAACCCCCCCAAACCCAGTAAACCCTAGAATATTAGCCATGACCACAGAGATGATGAGATTTTTCTTCATTGTACAGAGCTGTTATCCTTACCCATCTCCCTGTCTTCAGATTCAGTGTGTATTCAGTTTTACAATATACTCTTTTCAGTATCACAGTCACGTCAACTGTTGACTGTCCTTCTCTCTACTAGAGGCATGCAAGATGGTGATGAATGTCAATATTTACCATGACTTTAGGTTTTTCAGGCAGGAGAAAATGTTATTGAAAATCTGCTATGCCTATATTATAAAATTACTACTATTTCATGAAAGCAGAAGGGGAAAAATGAAAATATAACAACAAATACATCATATTCAGTACATATGGAATCTTCCTCTCTGTAAAACCTACTTATTTCTTATTTCTGAAGTTACGACAACATCCAGAATACGGGTCCCACATTGGTTGTAATTTTTGTGTGTAGCTGCAATTTAAAGTTTCATGTTCTTTTAGTACTAATGAGAAACAAATGACAAAACAAGTTTTGTGCTCACACACACACAAAAAGATTTTATCTCTGAAAGCAGAATTAGGGTGATTTTAATTCTCTTACGTTTTTGGTTTGTTTATATACTTGATTTTGCCGCCTTGAAATCAGCTCTAAAAGAAACTTACTGTGTTCAGTGTTCACTGTTAAATGTGGCACAGGGTATGGAATCAATGCTGCGAAAGATTATTCCTTGCAGAAATAATGAAGAAATAAGAACATTGCTGCCTTTTTTTCCTCTTTCTCTCTCTCTTTTAAAGTGGATTTGAATATATCCAGTAGTTCGAAAAGATCATATGCTGAAGTTTCCATGATAAATTCCATAAGGAATTAAAAGTTTATTCTTGGATTTATTTGAAAATGCCAGCTCAAGTTCATAAATCTGATATATGGATAGGAAATAATATCACATGTAGAGTAATTTCACTCGGGGCAGGAGAAACCGTGCGCACCTCACTCACTGCAGGCACCAGGAGATACAAAAGAGAAAAAGACAGTGATTCAGACTTATCATTTAGGAGTATTGATAATACTGCCTGCTTAAGAAGCAGTTTTGAACCATTTCCATGAGAATCCTTTCACGTGTAATATTTCTCACCAGATTAGTCCCTGTGACTGTTAATCACAGTCCTACTCCTGTTGGTTTAATCCATTATTTAATTTCCCTTTCCCTTTTTTTTACTTCTCTTTTTTTTCTGAACAAATTTCTCTCAGACTTCACTTTTTTAGGGAGGCTTCATTTATGTTCAGAACAATCCTACTGCGTTACCCTGTTTATTTAAATCATGCCTGCCAAGTCCCTAGCAGCTGTTTTTCAGGGTTTATGATTACCTGGATCCACCTGCACATGTAGAAGCTGTTTTGATTTCAAGGAGACTTAAAGTCCTAAAAAGCTTTTGCAGGACTTCGTCAAAGATACCACTGTGTAACAGAAAAATAGCTTTAATCACAGAGTAATAAGCATTGCCACTGTGCGAATGTGCATCTCAGTAAAAGCTCATCTGTTCTTCTGCCCAAAGTGTCTTGACATTGGCACAAGTTTTTGTACTGTGAACTCGCAGTTATTGACCAGCTCTGGGTGACTTGCTGCCTTGTGAACCCTCCATCAGCACTTTTAGATCATCATTCTTCTAAACTACATGACTTCTATGTGATAGTGTTGGCCTGTGGTACTGGTAATACTAAATAAATAACATTCTGATAACCTTTTCAAATGGGTTCATTTTGAGTCACAGAGAATCGAAAGTGCTGAAGAAGCACTGTTTACATCTCCTCTAGCTGATGCTTTTCTGGCTGAGCAACATGGATGATCCAAATTCACAGTTTACCATACTTCCCTCTTGAATTCCAAGTTATTTTTTGTATTTTTTCAATTTAAATTCTTGAAGTAAATTAGTGCCTTAAAACTCATCTGCACATCTCCAGTGTCGAACACTCAAAGACAGATGTTGAAGCTACTGGTGTTCACTGTGGGTTTGCGAGGAAGCAAGCCTTGCAACTGTCCAAAGCAAATGATGGAATCTTTTAAAGGTACTTTAAAGAGATGAGAAATCATCACATGTAAAAAGTATTTGACTTCTCTGCCTCAGAGCAAGCTGGCACTTTGATCTTCACTGTCTTCCTTGTTAGTACCATTTGGATTAAGAATATTTTGGGACAAGAAAGATCCTTAACACCTCTCTTCCTTCTCAGCATGGTATGAAAAAGCCAGAGCTAATAACCAATTTGGTGGCTTTATGGCAGACTCTAGCTGTAACATATAAAACATGTGACATAAACATGTATCTCCTAAGCACATGTTTTCTCATTTCTCTTTTGGCAATTGCTAATGTAATTATGAGCCATGACATATGGAATATAATCTTCTTGGGGTCAATGCAAATGGGCATTTGAGAGACTAAATGCCCTAACTGGGTGTGGAGTGCCCTGCCTCTATTTTGGCTTCAATGTTTGATCTAACCCAAGGTGCAGAAGGGCAAATGAGGGTCATTCTGTTCCTCATTGCTGCGCAGTACTGATGAGGGTGTTTGGAAATAGTGCTCTAAGGTCATATTTGTCTTCACTGTGTTGACAGCAAGGGTCGTGGCTTTCCTGTGAATCAACCTAGTTACACAGGTACCTTGTTCATCTATGTAAAGCAGGCAGGAAAGCAGCATTGCTTTCCAGTGTTGTGTGCAGAAGAATAAACACAGCTGTAAATAGAGAAAAACGCAACTAATGTGTTTATAAAAATACAGAAACTGTCCTGATTAGTATTTAGAAGGTTAAAAATTACTTAGGCTCTGTCTAATCAAAAATGTATTTACCAATTTCTTTGCAAAGCAGTATGCATTATCTAAATATTACAATCAGAATATGCTGTCATTCTTGTCAGTTTGCTGGGTTCTGTCATGTTGCTGATGAACAGTGACAAACTGCAGCTCCTTTAAAGACTCTTGGTACATTTGAGCTTTTGCCTTCTTGAAAGAGCTAGGAGAATAAATCATGTGAATCTTCATTTAAACCTGGTCATTATCTCACACAAACAATGTCTGTGTTTTAATGTGATATAATTGTGATTCCTTGAGTTGCTGCCCATGGCAATTGGTTCGGATGCACTGGTAAAGATAGTTGTAAGCCCATGACTTCAACTTCAGCAGTGAAACCTGACTTCATTAAACATGAAGTAGCATCGCCCTGGATTACATTTACAGCCAGTTCCTAGATAAAGGATGCCCACCTTTACGGCCATATTTCAGAATACTAGAATCCCTTATTTTCCTTAAGGAAAATGTAGTGCAAAGAATTAGGAAACCTGCTTCTGTGGTTCTCAGAGCCCCCAAACCATGTGCTCCCTTGGGATAGCTCTCAGCCAGTACCCCAGGTTCCTATATAGTATGTGGGTCAGCCTTGATTACCTGGTTGCTGACAGTCACATCCCTTAAAGCTGTGGCAGCATTCAACAAAGCTCCTGTTTTTTCTGGCACTACAAAGAAGCTGGGAGTCCTGATAGCTCAATGCATCTTGGTTTCCCAGGAGAATTCTGTTGTCATCCTGCTCCATCAGATAGCACCAGCATGGTCCTACATCTGAGATCTACTGAAGATAAGTTGTGCAGCTTTGCAAACTGACTATGTTGACCTCCGTATTAGTCAAGGTATATTAATTCTTTCTCCATGTAACTACTTTTTCACTTCAGAGGTGGACATTGAAGTAATAGTGACTTGCTTTGAACAGTGGGTGCCTAGCTTAAGGCAGCTAACTCCTACACCTGACAGGTTATTTTAATTGCAATCAAAGGAAACAGGGAAGTAAAAAGCCAAACAGTGTCAGCAGTCAGAAGTAAATATGGCAAACTCTGCTTTAGCGTATAGGGGTTGGTACAATTCAATACTGTTATTCTACTTAGAAGGTGATTAGAATAAGTGCAGAGCAGTGCAGTTTGTAGTTGGTCATCTGTGTTGTTTGTGAAATGCTACAGTCACCAAGAAACACAAGAGGGACTTTGCAGGAGCATGAAGGAGAGGCAGAAGAAACAGAGGACCTGATAACTGGAAACTGAAGAGCCTGGCAACTGCAGATAAGCAGATGCTTATTACTTAATCTATGCAGAAGTATCATGAGACAGGTAGTAGGGGTGGCATGCTACATAATTTAATATGCCATCTTTTGGTTTGCTTCTAATTCCTCTTTACATCTTAGAACTACATTTTCACAGAGGCAGAGACCTGCTCCTTGGCATGGGAATGCGCTGACTTTTGTGCGCTTGTGATAACAAAGCTGACAGACTTCCCTCACAGCTTGTGGGTTCCTTCATATCTGCAAATAAAACTGAAGGCACAAACAGCCTTTTTGGGATGCAGAGGTGCCTACTGAGCTGCTACTTTTAGGTCAAAATCATGGTCCTTGTTGAATAGATCTAAAGTAAGAAATTTCACTGATTTCTATAAATCAAACCTTTTGAGGGACAGCTGCAATGTGGGCAGAAATAGAATTACCTGTGCTGTATAGCTAGAATATAATGCTTTTAAAAGAAGTCTCTTACAAAGTCTGCTGTCCCTTAATAAGTATAAATAATGATAACAATAAGAAGCTTGATGTAATTATTCTTGACCCTCTTCAAAGCTTCTTTCAGTTGACAGAAGCATGAAAGACTTGGTAGCTACAAGAATGTGGGGGTTTAGTAGAGAAAGATTCTTTCAAAGGCACTGCAAAGGGGGAGAAATAAGCAAATAAAAAGGGAGACACATTGCGGATTTCAACCACAAAAGTCAACACTGGACTATTCAGCCCCGGGAAATTCAAAGAAGGGGGATCTACTGTGAATATAAGAACACTGTGGTTACGCTGTAGTTTATATCTTGTGGCATTCGAGTAATCTAGTTAGAAACTGTGTTTTCTGTGCTTAGCAAAAAACATAAGAGAAGAAAGTTTTGCTTTGTACTTTGTAATGTTGAAAGCATTAAGATCCATAAACAATAGCATGGTCTAATTAAGTTGTGCAATTAACTCCTAGAATTATTCCAGAAGTTCCCAAGGTTCTGGCAATGTTTTCCCTTTCTCATCTGCATCCACAATCCTCACAATGTTCTCTCTAAGTCTCATCTGATGCACACAGGAGTGGCCACAGAGATCACCGTTTCTCTGATCACAGTTCTTCACTGGCGAAACTGCTTTTTAATATGGTAAAGGTATGTGATGATGTATTTTTATGTAGAACACATTTGATTCACATTCAGCTGGATATAAAAATACCCATTTTGTAAGGTTAATAACACTGTTATTCAATTTAGATACACTCCAGTTTGTACATTCATCTTTATCATGCAGCATCTCTAGTGAACATCTCTTCTGGAAACTTCTCAGATGCGCTGGTCAGAGGCATTTGCAGACTTTGTCAGCACCATGTCAAGAGCACCGATGTTAAAGCACTATCATTTCACTGTTAGTGTTTGCAGCAAGTACCCAGTCCAATATGTTGATAACTGTATTTTACTGAAATTTACTTTAGAGTTTACATTTACAGTAAGGAATTGGTATGTTGGGAAATTTACCGTCAAACCTTGACTTGCAGCATTTCTTGGTACACAGCAGGATAAATTTTTGACACATTTTTTCTCCAAGTTCTGAGATTCCATATAAAATGCTCTACAAGATTACTTTTTCTGAAGGTTGCACATCTCTTTCTTGGTCACATGATTTTCTATTTTACATTTATATAGAATCATAAAATCAGAGAATGGGTAGGATTGGAACACGTAAAACCCTTCCATGTTTGCTAGCATAAACTTCCTTAAATAACCTATATTAGTCTACCAAAGCAAACACATTATGGAAAGAAAATAAAATGTTGCACATTTCCAGTAGAGAGGGTTTTTTCCCCATTAGCATTTGTTTTATTATATTTCTGGTCTGAAGCATGTGTTGTGAGAGAGTCTAATTCTTTGCTAAATGAGGATAGTAGTTATTATTAGCCAAACCAGAGCTTTATTTTTGCTTCTTAAATGTTTGCATTAAGAGAATAGTTTAAATATTGTTGTTAGCAACTGGCGATTGCTTTATATCCTAAAAACTATCATGTTTTGCATTCCTTTTTTAAAGCAGTGAATAGAAGAAGATGATTTTGAACATGACCAAGAACTTGTACTTTATAGACAGGGTCAGGATAAGTTTGCTTTTGTGTTAATTGTGGGATAGTTCCTTGGTTCAAAACAGCCACAGAAAAAAGCAATATTGAAATATAAGAACAATTCTCCCAGGTGAGAGAGCATGTTTCTAAGTCAGATGAGCTTAGCATGAGTGTTCCTTTAATATAAAGTAGAAAATGCTTGAAAACTTCATTATCCAAAATGCACAGAGAAGGTTTGGATGCCTTCATTGCATCAAGTGCTTATATCTATGTCAACGTGTCCTAGAACCCCTTTCTTCCCAAATAAGCTTTCCAACATCTGAACAAAGAGGCAAATGCCTTCCCCTTCATCTTTCTTCTTGCCCCTACTGGTTTTAATAATGTATGTCTGACATGCTAACAATCAGGCACATGCTCATTCATTGTTGTCTCATTTCAGCTGCCTGATAATGGCTTAAGAGGGATGATGAGCGGAATTGCACATCAAGGATCCCTTTTGTTGATGGAGTAACCAGGAGTGCATTTCCAATTTGCAGCTTGGCTCTGGGGCTTCAGAAGCACTGTGTATGTTTGATATCTACTTGGTTGCTTGCCACCAGACTTGGGGATCAAGCACTATGTTGTGAGAGGATACATTAAAACACAAAAAACCAAATCAAGACAAAAAGCAGGAAAAGAGAAAAGCAGGTAAAAACCTGACTTTTGTTTTGAAAATAATAGGCCATCCCATGGATGGAAAACTTGTCTATTGTAAAACACGTGGAGGAGCAAGTGTGTGTGTGTGAGGGAGAGGGAACATATGTATGTCTCTGTTTCTCTTTCATAATATCTCATAGACAAAATAATGCATAATTTGATTCCACAACTGTTTTTGAGTTAAAACAGGAATTACACTGAGCCGTTCTTAGACAACCACTTCCTTGTTAGGTCAGGGCTCCTTGTGGCAAATCTGCATTCTTTGTAATCACTTGCAGTCAGTCAGATTTTAATTTGTCTTTGTCTTCAGCCCCTGCAAAGTTTGGGCCTGGAATCCCTTTGCTTCAAGGATCAAAGAATGTTTTCCCTGTGTATGTCAGGCACACTTATGGAATGCTCTTGTATGTTTATGTAGCTCAATAATTATTCCATATTAACAAAACCAGACTGATTCGGGAATGTTTTTCAGAATAGCCTTTTTGAAATCTTGCTTTGTTGGAATTATGGCACCTCCAATTCTGTTCTTTTCCTTTTGAAATACATTGTAGGAAATCACTACAAAATCTATAGAAACCTCATTCAGGGATGAATGGCTTATTCTTCTTCTTATCTTGTTAATCAATATTGTTAACTAGCTGTGATGAACATAATTAATGCAATGACCCTAGCCCCCCTTAATTAAAGATAATTGTTCAGTCACATTCAGTCTCCCAAATATGTGTGAGCATAAATGTCATAATTTATTTTAGACTCTACCATGATGATTATGAATTCTATTTTCTTGATAACAGCTAATTTTAATTCTAGCTCACCCAGCAAAGTTGAAAGCCATAAAATGGCCCTCTTACCTCTCTGAGCTGGATGTCTAAATAACACATTAGTCTATTGCACACTTACAGTCAGGAGGGGTTGATGAGGGTAAAACCAGAATTCCACTACTTACTGGGCTCTGGTGCTGGCCTGAATCCATTTCCCAATAGCTTGGTAAAGTGCTGCATGATGAGATGTATGTCTTGGCTTGAAGTTAAATGGTGCTGATATCAGAATAAACCTCCTAGATTTTGGTATGTGCTTCATGCATCCTTTTATCAGCTCTATTTGTTATGCTTTTGCTGAGCTTCCTTGAGTAAGAACAAAAGAGTACATTTGTTATGCAGAAATTTCATGAAAGCTATTTAAAATAATATTTGAGGAGGAAAAAACAAATCAAAATTAATAAAAGCCTGGGAAACACATGATGAAGCAGAATGAATATCAGAGCTATTAAATTAATAAGCTTGCAAAGCATTATTTATGGTATCTCAATAGAAGTTTAGAAATTGATACTGACTTTCCCAAAGTAATTGAGTACCTTTGTTGTATTTCAGGAATACATATTCACAACCCTCTGTATCCATTCCTTGTGGAGAAAAATTGTTCCACCTGCCAGAAATCTCAGGGGTTTCATCTGATTTTCATCTTCTCAAGGTAAACAACTGGGGTATTGACTCAGTATGGTGTTCATTCAATGAATCTGTATAGTCTGAGGTTGTCTGTAGATGATTGTCTTTGTTCTGCACAGCTTCAAACACTCTTTTAATGGGCAACTTGTGAGAAGCAGTAGCCTGAAACAGAGATTTGGCAATTCCACAGCCCCACAAGCTGTCCTGTCAGTGCGGTTTACTTTTAGGTACACCCTTCCTTCCCTAACAAGTACAGCAGAAATGCATGTGAAGGATGTTATTAAGGACTGATGTGCTCAGGAAGACTATGGGCTCAGCTCCAACGTTGAACCAGTCTGAAGCCCAGCAGTATGTTCCTGTGGAGCACGTCATATTCTTGGGGCTGGAGGACCCCCCTCAGCTCTGCCCCCAGTTCTCAATGGCATGCAGAGAAACACAGGGTCAGGCTCTGCTGAGCCCTACAATAGTGTTACAGGCAGACCAGTTGATAGGACTGGAAGGGCAGAGAACTGAATGAATGGTCACTGAGTCTCCCAGTACAGGTTTCTTTGCAGTATTCATTAGTGCAAATTAGATGGAGATGCAGGTGCTCAGTACTCTGAAAAGTGAGTGTCAACAGACCAGAGCTGTCTGCTCAGAGTTTGCTAGCTGCTTTCTGATGGCTTTGAGTTGCAATGAGTGGCTGAGATTCTAGTCCTTTCTGCTGCAGCCATGAAATCTCCCTGATCAGAAAGAATCCCATACCTGCTCTTCCAGTTTATTATTCCATTTCTCTTCCCTCTTTCTTGCTTCTTTTTCAATCTGAATGAGCTTTTCCTGGACTTTAATTTTTTTCAGTGATGTCTCTTTTCTCTGTCAGAAAAGTTCTGTGGTACAAAATCTATAACATGCTTTCCAAGTCCCTAGCAGCTACATGCAAAGCTTACAGTGATATAAGAATCCCATGCTTAGTGTGCTGCAGTGTAGGTCCGTATTTTGTAGTGTTTAACTATTAACAAGATAGTAGCTTAAGCTTTGTGTTGTTTTGCCTAAGTCAGCCTGTACTGTGGTTGGACAAGGGTGCTTGGTGTGTGCTTAGCACACTGGAAAGGATTGCTCATGCAGACCTGTTGAAGCAGGACAGGTTGTGTGTGAGGTTGTACCAGCACCCGTAACAAGTGCACTGTTTTCTGTGCACGCTTCCTGGCCTCCTTGTGGCTGCTGAAAGAATTAACAGGATTTAAGTGCTGAAGTGCTCAACCAAACAACCTGCCTGGCTTTCTATCTGGTTCAAGCAACCTTACATAGGGGTCTTGCAAAACTGGTATGATGATGCAAAGAACCAGGCTCTCCAAACGTGATCTTTAAGCAACATATTGGATGAGAGCTCATGGCTTTTAGAAAGCATTCAAGGATATATAAAAGAAGCAATAGAGTGAATTGGATAACAGCAGGAACAGCCAGTTCCATATTTAATCTGTCTTGCAAATCTACTTCTGCAAGTATTTGCAATTCTGCCAATAGCTGCAAATGTTATTTGCTAGTGCAGCTCACCATTTCCAAGTAAGCAGCAAAAATCTCTTGTACATCTTGGTTTCCCCCCTCATTTCCCCTCTTAGAATAGTGATAACTTAGCTACAAATAGTATTGTTCCCAAATAAAATTTCAAAGCTTTATTTCTTTGATTGTAGTCATCACCTGGGAGGTGATAATTCACTACCCAGTGAGTACTAACCTTTCCCCTGCTTAAATGGAGAGCCCTGCTATAAGATAGCTATCAAAGCTTTTGTCTTTCTTTGTTCTTAGACATTATCAAAGCAGTATCTTTTGCTTTTAATACTGTCTCGGATAGCATTTTTTCTTCTCCAAAATGTTCCTAACTTAAGCTTCTGAGATCAACCAGTATTATAAGTGCTTAGGCTTGCTCTCAGGAAGGGTGAAAAACCCAGTAATTGTTTAGGCTGAAAGAGGCAGAGAATGGATTTTTCCAAATCCTCTTTCTATCTGCACGCTAGCAATGAATAAGTGCTTGTGGTTTTGTTTCTCTTTAATTTCTTGTCTGCACCTTGCATATCTTATTGGGTTAATACCAAGGACTTTATGGCTGAGGACTGTATTCTCACAGATCACAGCTCTAAAGGACGTTGTTCCTGGCTGGTATCTCCAGGCACTGCTATAGTGCAAAAACACCCCCAAAAGGATAGGGTAATTGTATATGCTGTTTATATTCATGTTTGTACCTGTAGGGATGTGTTGATCGGGAGGTGTGTTGAAATGATAAAACTGTAATGAAAGACAGTTATTCCTTTCTGTGAAATAAGGAAATCTGATGGCACCAATTTAATTCCTAGGAACACAGTGAGAAAAGGGCTAGCACCATATAAAGGTAGCACCAGAAGGAATTGAAAAATAATAATGGAAAAATCTATATCTAAAGCCCTGACTGGAATGTATTTATGCATGAAGAGTATTCAGTGATTGATCTACAGTAAAAATGAGAGAGACACAGAAACAATACCTAGATGTTTGTATCACTCTACAACCTCCGCTGGAGATAAATATGAAATATAGCCATATTTCATAGGAGATCTATTTTAATCTTTCCTCATTCCAACATGCCCTTAACTTTTGCAGTGGATTTGTAACCACTTCCTTGCTCCTGATAGAGCCATCTCTTTGACCCATGAGATGCTTTCAGAGAGTAAGTTTTGTCCTCAATATGGAAATGGTTGCCTTAAACTACAGAGGCTACAATTCTCTAAATACATGTTGAGAGACAGCAGCCCTGATTTCTCTCAATCATATCTCTTTACTCCCCTATTTTATGTTATGCAAAGAAAGACTTGTGTCACATTGTCACTAAACAAACTATTTTATTAACCACAAAGTAGAAAAATGTCCAGTGAATTACAGATGCCTCGGTCTTTCACTGGGATTATTTTTGTTTAAATATGGAAAAATGCATGGATAACTCATTTTTTTCTACTCTCCTGTTTGTAAAAAGAAGAAAATTAACTAAGTCTTAGCAGATTTGATAGATTCTCCTTTTCAGGATCACTGGGCAGTAGTGAGAATTTAAGTGTTCTTATTAATCTACTTTTATTTGAAAGCACACATTTGGAAGACTTATTGAGTAAAACAGAGAGGCTTCTGAAACACAGAAATTGATAGTCAAAACAACCAACATGTCTCCCGAGTTTGAAATGCTAAAGTTATAGTCCTGGCCTCAGATTTGACATCACATACCTTGAATTTGACGTCATACATCTGTTTAGGAAAAACACTGCAAATATTACATTTCTTGGTAAAAACTTGTGCTAAGTATTTTTTATTTAGAGTTTTTTCAATTAGAGTCAAAAAGAAGGAATTTTGCTTTTTTTCAGCAATTGATTTGAGAATAATAATTTCTTAAATCAGATTGTCTGCTCAGGCTAAGGATGATCTGGTCCAGAAATGAGACATAGGACAAAAGTAGCTTTGCATCTCTTAATGTTCAGGGCCATACAGTATGCTTTAGGAGGAAGAAATTGGGCTAGTTTCTCAGCATGTGGAAAGGAGAGGAGTCTACAGATCAGGAAAAAGAACTTTCCATCCCATTTTTCTCTGCTATCTGAAATCAGATCTGTAGTACTACTGTTTTCTTTTTCATTTCACAGCCTACGAAAGATTAGCTTTAAAAAGCAGAAATGGGCAAGTGAGTTCAAGTGAGACTTGATATTTACACTCAAGTTGGAAAGTCCAAAATGAAAAGCTGTATGATACAGTAAATGGCACCCATGATTCATTGCCCAAAATAGCAGCTTGAAAAAGAGATAATATTTGAGATCCCCATGAGATTAAAGTAAAATCTTCTGTGATATGATTGGCCTTTGCATCTAGAAAATGGTTTAATTTATGAAGCATTTTGTATTAAGGCAAGTGATAGAAGAATCAGGTGAAATGGTGAGGAGGTTTTGTGATAGAAATCTATTTTCCATCTTGTTTTTTAAGATTAAATCTCAAATTTTGTAACATTTAGTGTCACAGAACCACATAACTACTTTAAGAGAAAACTTACTAGTTGGCAGTGCATAAGGCGAACTGTATTCCCTTTTGAGAATAGACAGCCCTGAAGAAGTCATTGGGGTGTCTGCAGGCCAATAGACACAGCAAAACAAGTCTCTAGAATGAAGTATTAGTTCAATGCCTCATATTTACTGCATCATATACTATAAGATTCATGGATTTTTTCAGCGTTTGGGGAAAAAAACCACAAATGAGATAATTGTTCTGCAATTATTGATGAAATGGAAACTCAGCAGTAGAAAAACTAATCTAAAATTCAAGTCAGGATGAGGGAAAGTCATTAGCTATGCTGTGTAAAGCAGACATATACAATCAATGTGTGAATGTCATGTTTGTCAGGCCAAAGTGATGGGAAAAGACTTCTCCTAACAGAGAGAAAATTGAACACATCTATAACGGTGGAGGATAGTTCATATCCTGTTGTAATTGCGGTGCACTCAGAGAAGAATGAGAATAGCAAGGGGGGAAAAAACCCCTCTCCTGAGCTTTACAGCAGCATTGCCTCGAATGCGTGACAAAGGTAAAGGCTTGAAAGGTGATGCTGCGAAGAAATCTGAAGCCAAGCAAAGAAGCTCAGGGAGATGCTGTGAAAAAAAAAGCGCCAAATTGAGCTGTAGGCAGCGAGGGAGAAAGTAACTGTAAAAGAACCCCAGATGGTGCCAGGGAGAGCTGATAGTTTTGTTCCTTCTGTCTATTAAAATGTGTCAAGCTTGCAGGGTCAGAGTGCACATGATGATTTGATGGCAAACAGAGACATGGTAGAAATAAAAAGACTTTGGAAGTTTGGATATGCATTATTGATAGGTGTGTATTGGGTAAGATACTTATGTATCACTGCTCACTCTTGTGGTATAAGGTGAATGAGGTGCCACCAAGGACAATCCTTTACGGAGAAAAAAGCTGAAAAAACAAAAGACACAATGGAAATAATATTACCCCATTAGAAAACCATGAATCCCAGGTATATTTCAGTCTGTATCAGTTAAAAAGTCCAAAATCATCTAGATGTGCACAGAACAAAGAAAGTCTGAAGATGTGAAATAGTTCTTGTATACTAGATGCTACAGTCATGGGCAAGGATCCCATTATATAGTAATAATAATAACAATAAAACCCTCAAAATTAAAACTCCAAAGCACCACCACGTATAAAGTAAGAGGAGTAGCAGGTACACACTTGACAGTGGAGTATAAAAAGATAAATAAGACAATATTGCTCAGCAAGGCAGTAGTGTAGTCTCCCATTCCATCAGAATGAACCCACTTATTTTGTAGTTTTGTTGGGCTTTTTTTATTGTGAGGTTTTAGAGCTGGGGACAATTTGGCTCAGTGCTACCTTTCAGACTGTGCCATTCTCTGAAATCTCTGGTGCTGCTGTGGTTTAATCTAATGCTAAAGAGGCTGAGAAGCAATGCAAGACCGAAGAGCAAGGTGCCTGTATTTCTGTGCATGCATTTCTGCAGTTAGCTTGGAAAAAACACCCACTTGCCTGAAACAGTCTTTCTTTTCACAAGCTACTTCATCGTCCAGTAACATAAGTAGCAGCTTCTGTGTATTAAGGGATGGAAACAGTAAATTTTACAGCACAATTCATCAGTGGCGTCAGTCAGATTTAAGAGAGAGAGCATGTTTTCGCAAAGCTGCAGAGATTGCTGTAACTGAGGTCAACAGCAAACTCCTAGTGCTTTTAAAAATTGATTTTACTGAAATCTTACTCCATTTTCCTAGTAATAAAGGCCTCCGAGGATTTAAACTGCTGTAACTGAGAGCAGTGTTTGGCCCCGTTCTCTAAGTAGGTGCGGTGTAGCTCCGTTACAAGTCCAGTGCAAATAATAACATCCTTTAAAAATGGAGACCCCTTCCTAATATTTTAGTAAGCAACCTTTTGTTTTCTCTTGTAAAAGCTTGGAGGTCATAGGCTTGAACTTCTAAAGCCTCCAAGAAACCTATTTATCCCTTTTGCAAAAGGTCTAAAATGAAATAAGAAAACATATGTGACGGGAATAGAAATATATTTGCTTATCGGAGAAATCCAGTGCAGATTGCTTCATCAAAAAAACTTGGCAAAATCAATGTGGCTTGGTTATTTAATTTGAGACAGAATTTGATACTGTATAAAATAATGAAAGATGCTGCCTTGATTATTCCAGAATGCACGAGAATCTTTCACAGTATTCTTAAGGAAGGCTAAAGGGCAGGTGCCCCAGCATATATGGGTCTGAAATTTATAGAAGAGCAAAGTAGTTAGAAATGGATAATGGTGTAATTTGCAGTTTTAATTAAAAGAAAATAACAACAGAAAAAACTTCAAGCAACCAAAAAAAATGCATAAAAGAAATAAAACCAAAAAACCAACACAAACCCCCAAACAACTCGACAATCCGAACCTGTACTATAAATGAACCCTATCTTCTGTCTGTGAATGAATGTTGTCGCCTCTGGGTCACAGATCTCAGGCTTTTGCATTTCTCTAAAGGCATTTGCATGGTTCTCCATTCTTAAGCAGCACAGAGGTTACAGTCCTCCTTCCACTCCCCGTGATTTATCTCAGCAGCTTTTACTTCTGTGTATGCTGCAGTCCTTTTCTCTTCTGGGCAATGGTAATAACTCATCCAACTGACTCCTTAAAGCAGAGTATTATTCAAAACAAAGTCACATCGGAGGAAGCATGCCCATAAAACCAGCAGAGCACCCTGTTTGCATGTATTGTGTTTCAATAAAACCTTCCCCTCCACAGATCTGGCAAGTCCCCTGGATTTTTTTCCACAGACCCTCTGCAGAGCATCTCCTTTTTACACTTTATGGAAGGCTCTCATTTTATGTCATTGTTGATGAGCGTTCTCTTTTCTTTTCTCCAGAAACACTCTTTGATTCCAGTGGGTTTGGGATTTTTAGTTTTGCAGCTTGGCATGATGTTAGTGTCAGTTCAGTTTAGAAACTGAACATGGACTATTTTCTACTAATTGCCCCCAGCTTTTCCAAGAGCTTCTTTTCATTCTGGTCCCTTTTCTGTACATGTTTTCTACAGCTGCCTTTTGAGCTAGAACACTGCATTCATTTAGGAAAATCTTGCAGCTATCTATAATAAATTTCCCCAACCATATTGTCCAAACTATTTAATTGTCACATCTTTCTATTCGTCCTGCTGTTACTTCCCAATTCCAAAGCTGATGGAGAAGGCATCTGAGGGAAATGAGTAAAAACTGGGTGGTTTGTTTCTCTCACAAAGCCTCCAGAATGATGACTAATTTCAGTGTTGATATACCTTTTCCTAGCAACTCTTCTTTAGTTTGGTAATAGGAATGACTAGGAAATGAACAGTGGCTTTCTCCATTTCTGGTACCGTAAAAGTAACATACATATTCTCCCATGTTTTGGTGACAGCTCAAAAAAAAATGAGATATGCTATTTATGCAAATATTTAAGCTAACAGTCCCATTAAATCTTGGATTACCTGTATCATGAAAAATAACACTGATGATTAAAGGTGATTTAAAGATTGATGGATAAACCAAATCTGATATTGCAGTGGGAAATGCCATTTTTTTCATGTTCAAGAAATCTTTGCAATAACCCTTTCCTGACATAGATAGCACATCTGTAGTACAGAATAAGAAATGCTTGCATTTATACTGATACTTGGTGGGCTTTCTGACTTAGAAAGCCTGAGGAGCTCCATCCTTCAATACAGAGCTGCAGCTGGCTATAAGACTGGGGAGGAAGTCATGTCAGAAAATATCCTATTTAATGAATGAGAACTGTTTGACCAAAAGTTGACAGACTGTCCTACTTGGGTCATTTATTTCCTCTTGGGCTGGGAGAATACAAATGACATTAGTACTGACTAATACTGATTATTTATTGCATGTGTTTTATAATTGTTATAACAGCAATATTAAAAAGAATAATATTTAGGTAATGTTATCTTAGTCTTTAGCAGAAACTGCAATTCTTCATGGCCCAAGTGGCCATAGAGGATTTATATAAAGCTACCTCATCTGTTCTGGCAAAGTGATTAGCTCATTATAAACAAGAAGAAAGCACTGGAAGACTTCAGCACACCCAGAGTCAGCTGGGATGATGTGTCAGGAGGATGGGGAGTTTTCATAGCCTGTGGCAGAAGTTGGAGGCTTTCAGTGATATAGGTGAGATTGGTGACAATTTGTTCCGCAGCCAAATGCTGCTGACTACAACTGAGGGCAAGTTTGTTTCGGGGGGGGCTAGGATTAGGGGATTCCTTCAACTCTTAGGGTCTTACTCTTGCTGTATTTTGATTGGAGGCTTAGAAATCTGGGAAAATATGGGCATGTACATTTGCTTCCATGAAGGAACTTCTGGAAGACTTGTATACCCTGACAAGGACTTGTTCTGAACTTACATAGCTCTTAATTATCATATATTATGTTCTCAGTTTCTAAATTAATTAGTCTTCCCAAAACAGCTGAACTAAGCAGTTTTTGAAGCAAACAGGAGCTCTTCATCTACATGCAGTCATTAGAACTCAGAACAAGTCTTTTGGAAGAGGTTGTTACCTTTTGAGTTCTGATTTTCTTCCTGGGGGGGGCATTTAGTTAGGAAGTACCAATTATAAACACACCATGCAATCAGATATATACCTTGCTGTCCTGAGCAAAGGTGTGAAATAATTTCATGCCTTTGTGTGGGCTGTGAAGTTGAGACTTCCAAGATAATGCTACTTTGGGGCATTTACCAATCCTATTCCATCCCCAGATGCTTCTTTGGACTGTGAATGTAACTCATGGTGCCAGTTTCAAGAGGGTAAAGAGGAGAATACCCCATCTTTGACTACGGGGTAAGTGGTGAGAGGATTTGAGAAAAAACAGCAAATGAGCACAAAATAGAAAGGGACCAAATATATATATGGGATCTTATGTAATCTTTGCTATAGCTAAAAAGTATGCAGTAAGACACCAAGTCATAGAATCATAGAATAGTTAGGGTTGGAAAGGACCTTAAGATCATCCAGTTCCAACACCCCTCCCATGGCCAGGGACACTTCACACTAAACCATGGCACTCAAGGCTCTGTCCAACCTGGCCTTGAACACCGCCAGGGATGGAGCATTCACAACTTCCCTGGGCAACCCATTC
>JANHGB010035310.1:0-17793 GCA_026283785.1 Coracopsis vasa
TCAAATTCATCTTACATTTCAGAGCTATTCTGCTAAGGAGTTTTAGCCTCACAGTTACCCAGTGTCTCAACAACAAAAAATATTATGTACATTAAAATGTATTGATATTTGAAGATTGCAGCTTAAAATCTCTACTGAAAAAAAAAGAGTCTAATTTTCCACGGCATTCATACGGTATTTAAGATAACATGTGAAGCTGAAGTGCAGAGGAAAAAAAAATCCAAAGTATACATTTTTACTGCAAACCTATGGAAACCTTTTCCAAACTGAATGCTTCTTTCACTATGACAGTGATAGTGTCTGAGTTTCCAGTTTTCTGACTTACAGAGTCAACTCAGCAAGAATAGTGTCTTGTGTTTGTCACCTACTCATAGATGTAAATGGTCAAAAGAGCTCTTGATCTTGCTTTTGCAAGCACTCCTCATCTAGGCTCATTAATACTTTATGTTAATTTGGTTCAGAAAGTGAGTTTCTTTGATCTAAAGCTTATTTATGGTTATATTTAGAAAACACATTTCCTGACTAGAGTAGTTTTCCCACCTAAGGCACAGGAAGAATGTGATGCTGTAAAGTTGAGCCATGGGGTCATAGTTGTGAAAGGCAGTCGGTGCTGAATGCTTTGAATTAAATGAGCCAACTAGCAACAGTCATCTTAGTTCAGCAATGGCATCTTCCTTCTCTCTCTGGTTTCAGAGAACGTTGTTGCATAGAATTCTGTATTGCTTCTAAAATTGGTCTTCAGAGTCAGAAGCTCTCTGATTGCTCAGAAGCCGAGGCTGAAAGACAGAATAAAAATATCGCAGCATTGCAATTTATTCTTGAAACCTACTGGTTTCATATTTCCTTAGCTTGGTGGTGAAAAGAGAATGATCAATGCAGAATGGCACTGGGTGACAAATAGCAACTGATATATTCGAAACAAGCCTTATGACCCATGTAAACTTCCAATTCAAGAGTACAACGCTGTAGGAGATCTCATTAGTGTGCACTTACATGGAACAGAAAGGGGAGTCATTTGAATAACATTAACATTGTATTGAGCAAGCCAGCCTTATCACAGATGAGTAACATCAGTGTCTGAGAGACAGCATGCAGAAAGATGCAATTCTGAAAAGATATTAAAGTAGACCTCTGCCTTTGGGTCTGCTTTTGTTACCTGTAAGAGGTAACAAGATTGTAACTCATACAATCTTGGGTGGGAAATGCAACTACTCAGCATTCTCCCTCAAGTGAGAATGGTTTATGAAAATTACCCTTACCCCAAAAAATCCCATATTTGGGACAGTGGTTTTCAGTTGTTTCAGATAATGTTTGTAAAATAGCCTATTTTCAATGCTCTTGGCTCCTTGCTCTGGAGATCCTCACTTTCTCACCCTTTGAGAATTAGTTACAACCAATCATGTGAGCGCTGCCTTCAAGAAGGCTGAGTAGCAAAATGAAGAACTAAAACATTGGTAGGAAAGATCGTTCTGCATTTTCTATTCTGGCACGGAAATTAGCAAGGCTTTCCTTTTTCTTGCTGCCAGGGCTTATATTTAGGGCTGTTAAAGTCACATTTCCTGTCATTAACATAGGGCATTAAGACCTTCTCACCTTATTCATGTAATCAACTCCAGATTGAGGAGTGAACATCCTCAAGAAAAGACACAGGTTTCAAGTTCAACCTCAGTCATGAGGCAAGGCTTGGGTCTGCTGCATATCAAGTGAATAATCCAAACAATAGATCTTTGGCTAGATGGTGGTGTGATTTGAGAACACATAATTTCTGAGTGAATGCATCCACATCTGACCTAGAAGTGATATAGGCTGAACCCAAGTGTCTCAGTGGGAAAGAACAAAGGTAACAAAGATTATGGTATTGCCATGTTTGAGGTGGTATGTGTAGAGAATAAATTTTGGGTGCTTAGAGAATGTAATCATAAACCATGTAGAGATTTAAGGAACTGGTGCTCCTGGGAAAGATCCCTTATGATTTTCCTCTTGCCAAGTCTGAAGACAAAACCAAACCTAGGGACCTTTATTTGTACCCTTCTATATATCTAACATGCTATTAACTCAATTAGGAGAACAGAGATGTGCTGATGACATTTTCACTACAGTGATTAGCACTGTTCCTGTTACAATTAGGAGTAACAAATGTTTACAAATGTCCTCGGGGTAAAAGGATCCCAAAGTAATTATTATAATTGCACAAGAATTGCTTATAAATGCTGGACTTCCCAGAAATTACTTTCAGAGGAAATCTGTGTAGCCAATTGTATTACTGCCTCCTCAGATCAATATGATACAGTCCCAGTGCACGGATATCCACAGGGCAAAGTAGCAACCTATTAACATTTCATTAATGATATACCACATTGCAAGACTACTACTCAAATTACAGATAACCCAGGCAGGGCATATCTTTAAATGTTTATGAAGAACTAGCAATCTCCTCGTTTTTCTTTATTCTTTTTTTCCTTCACTTCACAGCCTTTCAAACAAATATTTGCCATGATTTTCACATTTCCATACGTTAAAGTCTTTCATTAATCACAGAGTGAGTACATCAGGTCAGCATCAGTATATTTGCTTCTAGTGTATTTTTCCAATGAGTTTTAATACTAGTATATAAAAAAATCAAACTCAACAGCTTCAGCTTACCTCCAGACTGATGTTTTTTTTAATTTCTTCCGAGACAGACATAACTGCTGCTAATTTGTGGCAGGTTTCTAGATGAAATAGTTCATGTGCACTGTTGGGCTCTAATTCATTTGCCCAGCTTTTCGAGATGGGCTGCTATCTGTCCGAGGCGCACATCATAGGAGGATTTTTGCTTGAGCCTGCTTAGACTACACAGATTCCTATTACTGTCTATCCTTAAGTTAGTCCAAATAAAGAATGCATGGATAAGCTCAAATTTGGTATGAAGTTCAGGAAAATCGTGATAGGATGCTATTTGATAGCCTGATATTCCTGGCAGCAGTTAATCAGATGATTTAGCAGGTGATTCTGTAAAGTTGGAGGCCTTATCCTGTGGCAATGGCATCTGCACTGGATGTCTGCATTTATGGACCTCAGGGCATTTGTACCAAGCTGAGAGCAAAAAAAATATTTGCTAAGTAACACTACCAAAATACATCTGAGAAAACTGGAAATTGTGTTGTAAATTACCTCCTTTGCCACCAGTTAAACCTATTCCAAATTTTAAACAGTGCCACCCAGCAGAGGCAGTTGAGGCTGGTGGGGTAGCAGCAAAGGTGGTCAGCCGAAGGGTGGTCAGTCCCTCACTCCCATCTCTGCTGCCTTCAGGAAACTAGACTGTTTGTGTTAATACCCTGTACTAGCCCTGTGGGAAATCTTACATGTAACTGGGATGAATATCTGGGTTTGGGAGGACTTTGCATTCGATGAACGGACTGGTTGTGTCATGAGTATAGATACATCAACACCTTGTGAAATGTTTTGAGGATTAGGGTATCTGTAAGTGAACATGTTCTAAAGTTTCTGTTGTGCCTTTTTGTTTTCAAGTGTGCATTTTGTTTCAGGCTCTAACCTCATTATTCAGCATATTTGGGCTCCTGATACTTGTGGGGAATCCTAGTTTAATCAGAATAGGTAAAATAGACATGCAAAAACTCTTTGTAATTTCAGCCATCTCACCTCATTCTGAATCATTCTTAGAATACTTGTGGCTGGCTTCAAGATGGAGAGGCGTGAAAAGCTAATGATACTGCTATGGTTACAACTATGAGCTTCTCTCACTTTTCTCCTCATCTGAATAAAAAGATTCAGTGACTATAGCATTCTGTCATTTTGTCTTATCTGTCACCCTGTGAGCTTCATTCACGTATATCGCATTTGTCATTGGTCACCACAGGCATCAGCTTCTTGCTGTTAGGCTGCCACTGCAAGGCATATGCAGCAGAAACCAACAATTTGGGAAGTAGAAGTGTTAAAGAAAGCTAAGGTTATTAGTAGAGGTGTTAGGGAAATTAATTTTGTATTTGAGTTCTGGTTTTGTCTGCTAAGATCTCTAGGAACTGTTTAACATGCTATCTTAGCTATTTACATGGTTTTTGCTTGTGATTTATCCCTATCCATTTACAGCAGAGTTCCTGCTGTTCACTTCATAGTTCTGTTTTTCATTGTTTTAGTGAGATATGACATTAATTTGCCTTCACATCTTTTATTCATTTTTAGTATGCAGAAATTCTCTGAAATGTATTACCACATGAATTCTGGAAAATGCCACATATTGTTTTAGTAAGCATGGGAGATAGATAAATTTACACATATATTATTAAGAAACAAAGAAATCTGTCTTGGAAGAAGATGTGGCAATATTTGTATATCTTAAAGCCACACTTTTAAAAACTAAGGTGAAAGCATCCATGAACCATAGTAACTAATCCATTTGTAAACTGATGGATTTTCTGCTCACCCTAGAGTGATGCTTGGCATCTGCCTTTACCAACTCTCCCGTGAAGGTTGTTTTGCAGTGTGCAAGCATTCTTCCTCCTGAGAGCTTGCAATAGACTTGACCCTTTGCAAATGGCAAAGGTTTGACCTGCAATATGGACATAAGGACTGAAAATGTGCCTATAATAAAAAGTGAATTTGCACAAGAAGAATAAATGACTGCATAAAATATAAAATGTCACTCTGCATTAAAATTTATAAACTATTCGTGTACATCATTTCAGTTTTTACTTATGACATCTGTTATTAAATACACAATTCCTTTTATTTACAGTATTTGGTATAAATGTAGATCGTCTTTAAACCTGACTGAAAATGAATCTGATTCATTTGTTAAGCTATGCTGTTTTTTAATACCTAATTCTATACACTGAATAAACTGAAAATTACTGTTATATTTTCCAAAACTGATAGCCACAATTCTGTAATGTAAGGTCATATTTTGACCTATAAACTCTCTTAGTGAAAGACAGCCAGTCCATTCCTATAATTATCCATGTGATATTCAACAAGCCTGGAGCAGCATCTAGACAGTAATGGACAGTAGTTTATTTACTGCTGTTTGTACTAGACTTGTACATAAGTGATAATTTTGTTTTACACTTTCACAAGCAAATAGGAAACAGTTGAGCATAGCCTTTTTAAGTATTGTTCTGCCATTCTGTTTTCATTAACTTCAGAAAAAAGACAGAGTTTTACTTTTTCACAAATATTTGCTTGTTAAGGAAAACAGCTTAGGTGTCAAGGTTTGTTGGCAGGTGTAAATTGAGTGATTCCATATGGTCTTAAAAGTGGCTCAACCACAGCATCAAATCCCTTGCTAAAAGGTTCAGAAAATGCCAAAAAGCCTAATTTATCATCTATCACTTGAGGAACCTTTACCTTTTCACTAAGATTGATGAGCAGAGGCACCATGGCAGGTCTGTCATAGCCATGCTACTTTCACTGGGAAGCTATTATACTCACAGAAATCATCCTTCAGCCTCTCATTACTCAAAAAGCAGAATCTTTGTGAGTGTCAGCACTTCAAAATGCATCAGACTTTCTCCATAAACCAAATACCATAAATATTTCTCCTTAAGATGCCATTTTGTGATGGTTGTCTTAAGTACCTGCAAGAGCTAGACCCATGCTTAAGACTTCCAAGCCAAATATAGGACCACAAATATCCTTGTCAACTTCACCCACATTAAACTGACCCTCGGCTAGACCTACAAATAGTAAGACAATTTGAGACTGCCACCAAATATGCTTATGTCTGTTCCTCAAGGAAAGAGTGGGAACAGCTTCCAAATAATAGTATTGCAACACATGCTGTGCAGTGCATTGGTGGCAGCCTCCAGCAGATGAAGTGAAACATAGCCCACTTTTGTGATTTTTTGCTACAGCTTTAATAGCCAACACTCTTTGTCTGGTTTATCTGGAATACCCCAGCACCTTTACCACTCTTCAAATACTGTGAGAAACATGGTATGAATCCATATGTTACAACACAGAGAAAGCAACAGATGAAACTGTCAGTCTTGAACGAAAGCAACCATCCTCTGAACACAGCAAAAATGCTCTGCTCTGCTGCCAGTGCCTCATTTGCTGCTGAACCACACCTAGGAGCACTGACACTCAAAATATCAAAATTGCAAACAACAACACTTCTCAGAAAAATACCACACCTTTGAACAAGACACCTGAAGTTACAGGCTTAGAGTGGAAAAATAGAAGCCCACTAAAGGTTCTCCTTCTTTACTAGGTGCCATGTTGTACCAGTATGTATATGGAAAATGTCCGGAGAGTTCCAACCTGTAGAGCAAGACCAAGAACTGGAATCATCCCTCCTCTTCAGAGAAACCCATAGTAAAAAAATAAAACTCCTTCTTTATCTGTTGTTATTAGGCCAGAATATTCCATCTTGTAAGTGATCATTGCTTCTTCCATTATTTGTGCAGTATTTTCAGTACACCCTGCCTTAATCCTGTTAACTTCTGGGATCCAGTGCAATAGTCATTGAAATAGTTCAGCTTAGAACATCAGGAAGCAGCAGTTTTAGTGCAAAAATCTATGGCTTTCATGAATCAAAATTTAATGTGACCTGTACTCATCCATATGTTGATTCTGTAGATGTCACACTACAGATGCTTATAGGCTGCATCATTTAGGATGATGTGAACATTTCCAGAATTTTAAAGAGAAGTACATGGAAAATTACAGCTTTCATCTACTTTTGTGAGATAGTACCGCAGTTTGTAAAAACAAATTGCAATGATGACCCATTCTGTGTTCTTTTTAACCTGAGCAAAAATTTGGGGTTGTCAGGCATTAATGCAGTGAATAAAATGTCAGTTCAATTGTGCATTATAATGCCAATTAATCTGCCTTTTAATATAGGAAAAATTCAGTGTTACTAATTGTAATCCTTAAAAAACAAGTAAGTTTACTGAAACCTGCTCTTTAACTGGTGGATTTAAAAAATGTTCTAATGCAGCTGTGTACCAGCAGCCCAAGCTGAATAAGTACAAAAGAAAATTAAAAATATGTATGGTTGTACTTGTTTTAAACTTGTTTACTAGTGGAATGATTAAATTGGTCCCTGAGATATTTAAATAAATGCTGTGGTTAGTTGTATCACCTCAGTGATGCATGGCAAGGTCATAACAGCTTGCAGGCCTTGCAACACCTCTCATGCGCTGGTGTGATGTATCTTTGTCCAGTACTTATTGTAAAAGAAAAAAAAAAGCAATCCAGAAATTTAAACCATTTAATTATTTTTTTTTTTTTTTGTTTGGAGTGGCCAAATTGATACACTAATATATCCAAAAGAGCACTAGCAATAGCAAGACCCATTAAATTAAATCCCGTCACAAAGAACGAACAGGAAAGACAGAAAACCCCAAACCCTTCCTTTTAGAAACTGGTGGGACTTTTGAGTATTTGCAAAGGAGGGAAATGTTTTCTTACAGGCACCTGTGTTTCCAGTGCTGTGTTTAGTTGTCAGCCCTGAGGGTACAGCATGCCATTTTGTTACTTGCCCTGTCTGCTGCATCAGCAGTGGTGGTGGTGGAGGAGTCATTGCTAACTGGAGCTTGGAGGTGTAGTGAGGCTGTCTGGGGCAAAAATGATCTGAAAGAGGAGAAGGCAAGGAAAAAAATAAAAGCATATCTATAGTTAAGAGTACTGTTTGGTTTGGTGTTTAATAGTCCTGTGCAAACTTCTGTGTCATCATAAACACTGGGTTAAAAGTAGGCCTTTACACTAACAGTGGAAATCATCTCCAGGCTCTGTTTCGGGTTGGGAACACCTACTGTTTTACCTTCGCATAACCACTCTGAAGGGCCTGTCTCCTCTGTATGCTGGGTCCGTGTTCAGGAATTAAGATTTAAGTGTAGCAAGGGATCTGAGCTTGGAATTATTTAATTTACAGTTACCTGACCCCAGTGTCAGCAATGGAAGAGTCACCCAGAATCCCCACACTGAGCAGAAGAGGACAGTGCTGTGGCAAACCCTTCATATGATCCATTTTAGAAGTCTTTAAAAGGACAAGAACGAGCATTGCAAAACAGGGCTCAGACCCGAGGTTAGTACTTTTACTAGTGGCAAATAGTCACAGTAATTTTTTTTTATTTTTCCTCTAGTCTCTGAATCTAATAGTATTTGTGTATGCATGATTGTATTTAAAATAATGACCAAATTCTATTCTTGAAATTTAGAAACAACAATGCTGAGTTCTAATTTTTTTTTTTAAAAAGAAAAGTAGAATCTTGCTATCAGCAGAGAAACAAACACAGAAATGCACCACAAGCCTGTAGACAGATGCAATTGCTTTCCTAAGCAATGAGAGAGGAAAATGTAGCATTCAGTCATTTTTAGCTCATGTTTTGTTTCATTCTAACAGCTTTGCTTGATAATTTGTCCTCCAAAATACAAATAAATGTCACATTGCTGAGAACATTGCCAAGCAGTAGTAGAAAATTATTTAGGTTTTATCATAAAATATTTTTTACAGAAAGCATATCAAGCATCATTAGATCTCATGAAAAAGGAGTCAAGAAGTAGTTTGAGCCGTACAGGTAACCCAAGCCTCGTTATAAGTTTTAAAGTGGGTGAAAAATTAGATATTTCATATTCAGTATTCAATGTGTCAAACAAAATATATGCAAAAGTCAGTGACAGCAGCATAAATGCTAATTGATAGGATGCTGGGAATGATTTTGTACCAAGTGCTAATCAGGCTGTTTTTCCACTTAGCAGCGTTATCACTCAATAACTGACAACTTTTAGATTATCTTGAATTTGTTGCAAATCTGCTGTGCTTTCCAAGTGACTTTGACATTTGTGGTATGCACAGAATCTAGGAAACTCAAGCAGAAGGTTTCCATGTAGCTATACTGAGTAGAAAATCTTCATTTCCCATAATAAGAATTGGTGAGAATACCTATATGGAATATTACAGCTATTTTTTTTTTAACTTACAAAGTTCAAATGTGTTCAGGCTATTGAGAAATGCCATTCAATAGTTTGAGAAGTTGGGTTCTGAATATTTTGGGAGATACATTTTTTTTTACTATATCCAAATAAAAACAAGACACATATATGCACACATTTCTGGGAGGGCTGCACTTTCTTATTTCTCCTTGCATGCATATGTTGCTTTTGCATTAGTAATTATTATGATGTTATAACCAAATCAGCATAATTTATTTGTGGACTGAAAGCTATACAAAAATCTTGTACAGGATAGACCTACACAGAAAACCTAATGCAGCAGAAATTTTTTCCTGCAATCCTGCCTTGCTAGGAAGGAATGTGATTCAGCACCTTTGTTGGCACAGGACTTTAAAAGTGTTTCTTTCTGCTGTGGTATTAAAATGAAATCTGTGGCATTCACGATCAGCAAGATGTTCATTTTGGTTTAGTTCATATATATCAATTCAGTCTAATATTTGCTATCCTACACTTTGAATCATTTTAAATAAAGCAGGAAAATTTTCTTGGAGTGGAAATGGTGAGCCAGTGTAGGGTGCAGTGAGTCAGGACTTGGGAGGTTCACCCCACCAGCTGCAGGTATGTGGCATTAGGAATAGTTGTAGAAGGTATTCAGAAATATGTGGGTATTTGTTAACGTTTCACAAGTGTTGGGGTATGTACGTAGCACAACTGATGTTGATCATGAATGTATGTTAATTACAAGTTATTAGTAGATCATTAAACTGTGTCAATCCTGATTTGGTTTAAACTACATGAGCTTGAGAAATTTTTCCCTGTGACAGATATCAAGAGTATAATGGTACTGCTGCGAAAGACTGTGACAAATAGATAATACTTAAGTAAACTGCTTTTACAGAAATTTATAATTTACAATGTTAGGATGGAGTCTCTGCCAGAAGTAATATTTTTTTTAAAGGTATACTTTGGAAATGTGGTGGGGGTTTGGAAATTTAAAATCTGTATCTTTTGATTGTCCAAAGTGCTGGTAAAATTTTGTTAATATTAAGAAATAACTGAAACTATGAAATAGAAATGTGACTTGTATCTGAAAAAAAAAAAAAAAAGGCAATGCTATAAAGCTAGAACATCAAAATATTTCAGCTGTCAAATCTCACAGTTCCACAACAAATCTTGTAACTTGGCTTATTGTCTCGGGTTTGTAGTGTTTTACTTAGACTTTGAATTCTAATAAGATGAATCTATGAGGGGTTTTTAACAGAAATTAGTTTTCTGGCCATTAGCATGTTTATATAAGTAATACTGAATATGACCCTTAGCTAAAAATTCACAGTAAATTAACTTTTCCCTCACAATAAATTATATTTTGGAGACACTTTAATTATCCATAATAGAACACATTAGTCTGAGATAAATTGTCGGAAGAAAAAATGTGATATATTTATGTCAATAAACTTAGCTGTGTCAATTTGACTTAAAAGGCACACTTAGGATGAGAATTTTGAGCATAAAACTCACATCAGGAAAAAGACAAAATACTGAACAAAGGTAGAATATCTTTTCTCCATATAGTCAGATTTAAAAGTTTATAAATGAGTCCAATATCTTAATGGTTAGGTACATAAAGCTTTCTTTTTAATTAGGTAAGCGCACGTTACAATACATTAGAAAACAAAATCCAACTAATGCTTGTTTCCAATATGCTGCTTTGCAAATATACAGATACTAATTTGAAAACAGTAATTTATGAAATGCATTTTGACTACAAATGGCACATTATAACATCACAGAAATGAACAAAATTGCTGGTGTTGCCAAGAATTAAGTAGGATTTTAGCTTTAGTTCTCCATCTTTTTCCCCACTAACTGAAATGAGCATGTAATGCCCAAATAAAGTGGTTTCCTATTTTAATCATTGTAATCTTTGATAGCGGCATTAAGAAAGATTGTTTCATACACAGTGCTGAAAAATCAGTACTGCTGGGGGGAATGATGGATACTGGAAGCTGCTATTAAAAGTACTTACTGATATATCTATATATTTATGGCACTTTTTTTTTTTATCTCATTGCACAACATGGCTTCTTCATAAAAATCCCAGATGAAATTAATATTAGGCAAATTCTAGAAACCCAACTCTTCAAAATATCAGCTCCAGCGTTGGGGCGCTGGACCTAACTCAGAAATCTGTTTTGCATTATTAAAAAAAAAAAAAACAACAAACCAAGAAAAGGATAATACGAAGTACTCAGGGGTCATGATTTGCTTTAGTGAGATGAAGCTCATAGTTGTGAAGCTTTTATTCTTAACAAGCATGAATTCAACCCTGACAAACCTGGTTGTCTTCTTTCTGTTCAGACATATGATGGAAATGTTACCTGGTTTGGCTTGTTCAGGGATCTTTAAAACCACTACAAGCCCATGTGCAGTAGGAGATAGGGGCTAATTCCAGTGTGAGCTAGAGATGCAAAACTGAGTTCAAGGCCTTAATTTACTTTATGGCATCATCTGGTAAGAGAATGTCTCCATTTGGAGAGCTTTCTCACTAAAAAGGTAAGATAAGAAGGAGAGCAAAAATAATCACACTCCTGTGTGACAGGGTCCTTTAATAGAAAAGGAGAGGCGGCTGGCAATGTTTGGACATGGACTGCAGGTCCTCCTTCCTGGTAGGCTGAACAGGAGGGATAACTTGAGTAAGAAAAAAATAAAAAAAGCACTCTGAAAGAGCCATCTTGTATTCTGCCATTTGTGTGCTGACCTAGATGTACTCTCTGAATGAGTCACAATGTTAGGAAAAACCAGAACATGTTACTTGGGTGTGTAGTGGATTAGAATTGTAAGCTAGAAGCAGTTATTAGATTTTGACATGTGTATCTGGGTGACTTAAAGACTTTGGAAATTATTTAATCGTGAAATGGCACATGTTATAGATTGTCTTTCCATGTATACTAATACAAGAAGGATTGAAGATGCTAAAGCCTCACAACCTAAAACGCTAAATGAGTCTCCATTAAGACCCAGGGAGAGCTGGTTTGAACTTGTTTGAGCTTTGCAGGAAGACGGAGCTGTACGAGTTCAAGATGACATAAAAACAATAACCTTTTAGAGGCATAAAAATTTGTCAGTATAGCTATATGCAAAAGGACCAAATTCCTTTCTGTTGTTACAGAAAGTCTACACCCCTGAGTTGATGTTCTCCAAAGGTAATCCTTATTTTAGGAAGCAGGGAGCCTTTGTCTCTGCACTTATACCAAGAAAGGACAAGATATGTTTTTTCCAGATAATGAAGATTTTTGGAGGCTTTAAATGTTTCTCAGTTTTGTAAGAAGGAAATGAAGTCTTTGTGGAGTTTTTAACCCAGTAATTTAGGCACTGCCTTATCTGAAGATTGGTTCTTGGGCTCTTGACAGTTGCCCTGTCCTGGGTAGGGATGAACAAATAAGTTGATGAAAGGAAAGGAAGAACTGGGTCAGCATTTGGAATGAGGATGTTAAAAATTATATTGCAATTTAAGAAAACCTTTCTGCAAAAGGTTGAGAGCATGCTTCTAATACAACATCTTGATAAAACACAAATGAAGTAAAAAAAAAAAAGTTAAAAATATTTGCGGTATGGCTTGGTACAGCCGTTCTTCAAATCACAGAAGTGTTTGCTGACTGCACTGAAATAAGGTTATAGAGTGCCACTGCACTGTTATCTGTGAGGCCAGCACTGACACTTATACTTGGTTAAGAAACATGAAACTTGGGTTCAATTCACCCATCAGCTTGAGGGCATTTGAATCCTGTCCAAGAACTTGCTCAAAACATGAAGAAGTAGCCCATTTAATAAATTAATATTTTCCTATGAAACATTACTTATCAGTCTTTTTCTCGTTGTGGAACATAGTGTAGGGAATCTATACATTTTTTTCTGGTTCAAGAAATTTACCATCTCTATTTTCCAACAGAAATCAGCATATTTTAATATTAAACAAAAATCCTGACTTGAATAATTTCCCTGTGTATTAAGCTCATTAAGAAGCATCAGGCTCTCAAATCCATTAGCTCAATATGAGTAGCGTCTCCTGCAGTAACGCTGCAGAATTTATAGCTGAAAGGTAACATTTGGACAAAGAGAACATTCCTTTACAAATGACTTCTGAAAATAAATCATTGCCCTTATAGAACCTAATTTATTTAATCTTCTAGATGAAGGCAAGAGTCAGTAGGAAGAATTTGATGTTGTTTAGCCACACTCATGAATATTAATATTTAATAAAATGATGCATCTGTTTATTCATGAATACTATAAATGTGCATAGAGAGCTCCAGCTCTGAAAGTTGCCAGTAGTTGTTTTTGTTCCTCTGTTCTTATAAACAAAGACTCTCACTTTCCTTCATTTGATTTATACAAAATTTTAACAATGGAAATTATGGGGAAAATCTTGTTTAAGGGAGAAAATGATTAATGGATGTGGACCATGCCTGCCCTAGGCTGCACTTAAAGAACTCTACTGAGTGTCTGTGTGTATGATTTGAGAATTAACATCTACAGCACCTGGCATTTGAAATGGCATAATTATGCTAGAATACATAAACAGAAGGTTTTAGGCCCCTATGTGAATAGAATCTAATTTCACTATAAAAATCATGTAAGAAGCCTTTTTAAAAAGTAAAATAAAATGAACCAACCTTTACCTTTTCCTGCACAATGAATTTGCATGAGCAAATCATTTAAGCAGTATTAACCTGGATATAACAATCTCAGACCTCATAGTGCGCAAGTGAAGATCCCACAGTTTAACAGGGCAGCTGGAAACGAGCCCCAGTTTGGCAGAGCCCTTCTGCTTCCCTTCAAATCTCCCTGCTCACAGAGCTGGGAAGCCTGACAGTACAGGTCTGCAGAGGCAGCATCTCCCCCACATTTCACCCGTTCAGGGGCTCCCGTATGATACAACTTATTCCTAAATTTCCTGATCTCAAGCGTTCAGACAGCAAACAGTTTCAGCTGCTGTGGAGCCTCTACACAAATAAACAACTTACGATGGTAAGTTGTAATGGTAAGATGTAAGTCTGCGCAAGATTTACATCTTGGGGGCCTAGAAAAAAATAATAGGAAATATATTTACACTCTCTTAATATGAAGCAGTGTTTTGAAAAAGGTTGATCTTATAAAAATCACTAGCCAAAGGGGTATTCCATACCACAGCATGTCATGCCCGGTATATAAACTGGGGGGAGTCACCGGGAAAGCCCAGGTCGCTGCTCCGGTTGGGCTGGGCAACGATCAGCGTGTGGTGAGCAATTGTATTGTGCATCACTTGTGTTTATTGTTTTCTTTTCCCCTTTTAATGTTCTCTCCCCTTGTTATTTCCCTTATCATTATTATCATTATTGGTGGTAGTAGTAGTATTGCATTATGCCTTAGCTACTGGTCTGCTCTTATCTCAATCCATGGGATTTACATTCTTTCAATTCTCCTCCGCATCCCTCCAGGAGCAGGGGGGAGGAAAGAAGGAGGAGAGTGAGCGAAGGGTTACGTGGTCCTGAGTTACAGGCTGGGTTTAAACCATGACAGTCCTTTGTGGTGCCCAAGGTGGGGCTCAAAGGATTGAGATAACAACAGATCTGACCAGAGTGTGTTTAATCATATTTGTGATAAGAATTCATTGTTTCAGATTAATAGTCAGTCATCACAATGTTGATTTATTTGCTCTTGGAGTTGTTGTCTCAGAGTATTAGCATGTCATACCTTACTTGCAGTCAGTATTTGCTGGTTTAGTGTTTGTTGGCTTTGGGGCCTGGGCTAAGGTTCTTGTTTCATTGTACTTTCTGGTAATGACTTGTAATACAATAGAATCATTGATCATGAAACTGGTCTGGCATGCGTTCTCAGCGTGGTCATCATCTTTATACTTTGGAAAGCATATAATGGGAATTTTTTAGGAATTACACATCTGTTTTTTCTCCTCTGGTGGTCAACCTAAGAAGGAGATATTCCCTCACACCCTCTGCTCCCCCACCAGTCTATTTACAGCAGCATTTGAGAATTCTAAAGATTTTGGATATCCTTTGGATACCCTTGAAACCTGCCTTCTGCTTTTGCTGGGAATCAGCATGTTGTCACAACCATGTATCCACTATGGACAGGATCTCCATCTCTGTCCATGTGCTATTGTGCTTCAAAGTATTTGGCTGAAGATTTTAACTTTATTTTAATCATTCAAATGAGTCATGTTTTGGAAGAGTTCCTGTTTGTTAAAATTGTTTTATTGGAGTATGGATAAATCAAGTGATTTCACTTGCTCTCTTTGCTAACTGTATCACAGCAAATTAGTTCAAGAGAGTTTACAATCACACTCTTAATAACATTGTAGTTAGCATAAAGGGAGGGAATATCAACGGTGTAGTATGACAGATTTGGCACTAGGCAACTTTTCCTAAACCTCTGAAGCTAATTACTTCAGACCCCAGCAAAGAATACATGTCACATGACCTCTTCACCATGGCAGCAAATTCTTAGGTGATTTTGTGTTTTGTTACATATTTCCACCCTTCCTGAAATGCTGTACAGTGTTGTGGCTGCATATAGAATAATGCAGTATTTTTAGATTAAAATATATGTTGATCAGGTTCATTTAGATATAATTGTTTTTTAAAGGAGGCAATGCCATTTTTCGCCATACTCTGTTTACATACGAGAATACTCTGAAGCTTGGCAAGTTCATAATTTGTGCCAGCAGACCTGTAACTGAGTTAAAGCATTTCTAGGAGGATGTAAGTTTAGTTATTGCATCTTCTAGAAATATACTTCTGCTCTCGTTACCATGGCTGAAATATATAAAGCATATGAGGAAAAGATGATAGCTGGTAAAGAGGAGAAAGGGGAAGTCTGATGAATTTGGACTTCTGAGAGTGAAAACCAATCATATATCTCTTTTCAAAATTATGTATTCTTCTGACTTTTCATTTCAGGGAGTGTTTCTGCCAAAATGTGGTTTTCATTCCTCAATTAAATATTTCAGGTACTAGGAGGAATTCCTTCAAGCCTGATGACACCATCTCCTAAAAGGTAAGAAGCAACAGATAAATTTTTAAATGGTGTTTCACCTTTATTGAATGAGACACTTTCCCTCTCACTTGAGTTACCACCTCACAAAAACATTAGGGCCATCACCATGCAGGATTGGCTCTGCAAAGATGCTGCTGCTCTTAACAGGAATTTGGAACATCTATATTGTGCTCAGACAAGGTAAATTCCTGATATCACATTTGATTATCAGCACTCTGGTACTCACAGAGTAACAGTTTTACACTTGCGAGTCACAGCAGACAATTGTTTGCCTGTCCTGCCGTACACTGAACAGAGTATGCCAAACCTTCCACTTCAATACGGTGGAAAATATAAATGTTAAGCCACCAGTGTAGCAGGTACATGTGTTTCTGTGTTGCTGGTTAATACAAAATATGTGCGGCCTGACCTAGAACAATATTGCAGCTTAATTCTGTATTTGTAGGGATTACAGTATTTATGTCAAAACGCTGAGGCATTTACACAATGTGGATATTTTCCAATAGCTAAGCAATAATGAAAAATGATTTTCCCAATCTAGTGCAACTGTTACAAGCAATGTAACAGCTGGTGAATAACAAATCAGAGAGATACGAACAAACTAGTCTATTCACCTGCAGAGCATAGATAACAATGAATAAGAAAGGGGAAGTTAAATAAAAAATGAATGAGCATCCAAAGGGGAGAAGGTGAAAGATGAGCAGCAACCCATTCTGCTGTAATTAAGTTAGAAATTCTGATCAGTCATTAACATAAAAGGTAAGGATGGAAGAGTTTGCTCAAACTACAGGTTTAGTGAAACGAGCAATGACGTTAGATACTAGGGAAGAACTAAATACTTATGTTTCTCGGGCGTTGTTGCTTGCAAGACTCACCTCAGAGTATACCTGTTTGCAGATAAAGGCTATTTTAAAGTAACAGTAAGGAAATACGGACTGTGATTTTGCTTTTAGAACAGAACTCATATATTTAGGCAGACAGAGATAGGATAAGACACCAATACTTAAAGTCAGATACAAAAGTAGGAATTTCTGGTATTCACCTCAAATTTTCCAGAGCAGCCAGCTTTCACACATACCCAGAGCTGGCCAGAGCAATTAGACATGTAAGCTCCCACTTCAAATCAGAAACCAGGCCACAGATAAAATATGCACCAAGAAAATAAGTATTATTTCAAAAGGTATTTGTGGTTGCTTTCTCTCTAATGTGAATCTTAAAGAACAGTTTTGTTGCTTTTCACCTAGGAGTTTTGTATTATGGCCTTCAGTTGAATTCCTGTACTCTGAAGGGGTGTGTGTAGAGTCCAACTGGCTGATCAAGCAGGTTGGTTGGGGCACTTTAAATTAGCCCTTTGAAGCCATACTGTCATACAGCACAGACTGCCAGGACAAATCTTGGCTGTCATTATACTAAAAAAGAGCAAAATTAACACATTATTTCTTTGAAAATGCTTTTCAGTTTCCTTGAAGATTATAGTTTCCCAGACTATTTTGATTCTACTTTTCATAACATAAAAAAAAAAAAAAAAAAAAAAAGAAAACAACCAAAGGAACAAAGGGGAAGTATTAACTATTTTCTATTTCGTATACAACACAGTTAAAATAATATGTGCCATATGGTTCTCCTTTCCTTGTGAGAAGTTATGCAGCGAACTGAGGAAGAAGGCCAGGGTTTGCTTCCCTTATACTGAAATAAACTTCTTCTAAAAGGCATTTGTCATTCATGAAGTTGTCTGGGCCTGATCCAAGGTCCCTGCAGTAATGCAAGCCCTAGTTGTACATGTTACATGCTCAGTGAGAAAATGCCATGATGAAAACACACTGTGCACATGTGACATAGAGC
>JANHGB010035311.1:0-33683 GCA_026283785.1 Coracopsis vasa
CTCTGGAGTCAGGGAACAAAAGTCACTGCACTTTAATAGTGTTTTTGAGTGTTTGCTACCTGATAGAAGATTTATTAGATGTATAGGATATGTATTCACACACAGATACCCACAGAGAGCCAGCATTGGAAGCAGTCTGTCACACACTCAAGGTAATAAACTGATGGTCTCCCAATACCTATTAGGAAGATCATAAAGACTACAGCTTTGGATGGCATCAATTGACACCTTTATTTGTAGTTTCAGCAGAGAGGCTAAGGATAGAAAAAGTAAAGAGATCAAGCATCTTCTCCTTCCTAAAGGTGATCCTTCAAGGTTACAGCTGCAGAACACAGATGGGGTTATGGGGAGATACCTGCATTGCCAAAGCTCCTCTGTACCAATTCTGCAGACAAACAGAGGGCTTTGCTTTCTACTGTTGTCATATCCAACATCTTTCCTGAGCACTAAATTTACTTTAAAGAATATAGGCAATAAAAAGGAAGTATTAAGAAGAAAACCATCATAATTTATATGGTGCCTGTGGTGTCTCCACATTTTGATGAATACTGGAGCTTCTCTGAAAAATGATCCAATGCATGGAATAAATCTGACATTTTTTCCCTTATCAACCTTAAAATGTACAATAATCCACTAAAATCTTAAGGAAATAAAAAAAATGAAAGGAAGAAAAAGTTGTTCTAGGTAGAGAGCTTGACTAAGCATCAGGGCAAGTATATTTGGAATACTTTCCATTTTAAGATAATCTAGGGGCTATTTTCGTCTAGTTTATGACAACACTCTGTGAGTAAAGTTCCCTGAGTGTATTGTAAAAATTGCATTAACCTATTTAAAATGCCCAAAGGCAAGAACAAGCTGGAGAAATTAGACTTTAATAAGCCATTTGCTTCCTCAGCTCAAATGGGACCTTAGGCCTCATACTGTACAGATGGCTGAAACATTAACTGGAGGCAGGGTATCATCAAGACACGGGGGATCAATCAAGAAATTGTCTTGGGACTCTCATGCAAAGACAGGCAATTAAAAACCCACCATAACATAGTCTGAGGGCAATATAAGTATTTGAATGCCAAAGGCTGGGTGTCAAGCAAGCGATTACCTAGACCTGGTAAGCTAATTTTACCAGCTTATGGGTTTTTTGGTGAAAACATGACTTTCTCAGAGATCAGGGGCCAGGATCTTAACATCAAGTCTTTATACCAGACAAAAGTAGTTTGCTAGTTACAAAGAGAAAGACTGGTCCCAGATTGTCTGAGAACAGAATAGTGTCGGACTGGAAAATCAAATAGACTGCCATAGTATTCCTACAGATTGAATTTCCAGGCTCTATTGAGCCCAGAACGTTCCTATGGATGAGAATTTCAGATAACCTCCCATTTCTTGGGGAAAAAATCTGCAGGAGTCCTTTGAAAGAAACTAATTGACAGAGGAAAAATTATCATCTAAATGGCAACACAGCCCGATATGAGATTTCACAGGCAAAGGGATGAGACAGGGAACAGATGAATGACACAGAAATTAAGTTTAAAACAACAGTCTGCTGACTCAGAGAACAATGACCATGACTCATAACGGACATCAGACAAAGACTGGGCACTCTCTGCACATACAACCTTTAACAAGAACTGCAGCTTATTTTTTTCCTCCCCTTGTCTCTTTCAAATGTTCTAATATTGATGGGAACCATACTTTCCATGGCACTTATGAAGACTAAGTGTTTTGACGTGTCTTGAAGTAGCAATGCTTGTAAGAAAAAGCAGTGCAATGACATACAGCCCCAGAAGCTTTGGAAGAGGCAGAATCCTGCAGCTCAGAGAGCCATAGGTCCCCAGTTCACCGGGTGCCTCCCCCACAAGGTGGCCATGCAAGGCTTTGGGGCAAAGCTTTCTCAAGAGCAACTGGCTGAACTGCCTGGTGGCTTCAAAGGGTGATTTTGCATTCTTTCAGATAAAAGATCCGCAGTTGCATCTTCTATAATTGTTTATGGCAAATGGCTCTTCTGACAAAGAAGTATTTATCCAGGTATAGCTTCAGCAATGGTTCTTTGAAGATCGGGAATTATTAGAAGTCTCTTCAAAGTGTCTTTGAAGTGAGTCATGTTTCCTTAACTAAAAGTGAAGTTACTGTAAGTGAAATGTAGTGGGCGGGTTGTGTATGTGTGGGTTTGGGCTTTTTTAAACAATACAATTGAATAGTGGATCAAAGTGTTTCTGGTTTAAAAGGTTGGCCTTGATGCTGAGCTTATGGAAGTGTCCTGAGAATGACAAAGGACAATGTCACTTTCCCCCAGTCTCAGCTGAGGGAAGCAGCAGAGGGTACCATGCCCACCAGGTGACTTGGTATGACTGGTTGCTTTCATCTCTCAGACTCTCATTATATCCAAGTTTCTATCATTTTCCACTTCCAATCTATTCTGAAAGCTGGCAAACTTGAGACAACTCTTGTTTTATTAAGAACTCCAAGACTCAAGCAGCTGCAAATTCTGTTCCCAGTGTGCAAATCCAGCTAGAGAAGTTAGCTGAGCAGCAGTAAGGACAGGCCATGGAACGATTCAGAAAACAGGAGTGTGTACACTACAAGGAGAGAGGGAAAAAACACAGCCTAGTCCTTTCCTTTACAATCAATGAAATGACAACAGCAAGTATGAGAACCAGGTGCAAAAGTGGCAGTTATAAAATGGATTTATAGAAACACAGAATGGTTTGGGTTGGAAAGGACCTTAAGATCATCTAGTTCCAACCCCCCTGCCACAGGCACAAAAATGCTCTGCTGGAGCTGTGACTTAGACTTCAACCTTGTTAATGGGCCCCATTATCCTCAATGTAGCCTTAAACTTCTGGTTTTACCAAGCTATGAAAAATTTAAAATGGAAGCAACGAGATGAAAAAGGTGGGGAAGAGAACAAAACAGAACATGTGGCCTGATCCTGCAAGGGCTGCAATGTTCTCAGTACCTGTGCAGCTCCCAGGACCCTTCCTCACCAGCTAGGACACACGCACAGTACCACATTGAACATGGCATTCTTCATCAGTCACTGAAGAATAAAAACAGACTAAAAAACTTTCTCTAAGTGACATGAGATATTGCTTGATAGCCGTGGTACAGGAGCAACCTCAAGCATAGGTCACTGGGTTGGTGAGGAGTGCTGTGCTAGGTGCTGTAACCTCAATATGTGAGCAGAAGACGGAGGTGTTCTTTCTTTAGATAAGGGGGCAATGCAGAGAGATACACAACTCCCTCCATATGAGAAATTGCACAAGAGCTGGGAAGTGAACTCTAATTTGGTAATCTGTCACACGAGCCATTCCTGAATGCATGTACCACTATCAGGGTTCATTATATTTGCCTGCTGTTGACTCATAGTAGCTCTATTTTGCTGTCTTTAAGAATCTTCCATTATTTTTATTTGCTCTGCATAGATAAGAACGGCTTTATTTAGTTGTGTGCATTTCAAAATACACCACAGTATCTAGAACTGTTTTCTTTTTGTAAGCTTTAAGCTAATTCCAGGTCAGTTCAAGGTGATCTGCCTAGATCCCTTCTCCTAGTTTGATAGTTTTACTTGCAGAGAGATGAAAACCAAAGTTAAGCAGTAGGGGAGCAGCGGTTCTGGACTCTGCTGCTGGTCATCTGCTGTGGAATGACTGCTCATTTTTAATTTGCAGTAATACAAGGGAGGCTGAATATCAGATTTCTCTCTTGTCCCTATAGCTCATCAGCCAAACATGTTGTTGCTTCAAGTGCTAATCTTAGCTCGGTTGTGCTTCGTATCTATCACCTTCACAGAGCAAAAGTGAATTAGCTGCTCTTTGAGTGTTCGTGTTCTCCCACCTACTTAAATTTCCTGCTCACCGTTGAAACAAACAACTTGATTATTCACTATGAGGGTGCTGAGGCACTGGCACAGGGTGCCCAGAGAAGCTGTGGCTGCCCCATCCCTGGCAGTGTTCAAGGCCAGGTTGGACCGGACTTGAAGCAACCTGGTCTAGTGGAAGGTGTCTCTGCCCATGGCAGGGGGTTGGAACTGGATGAGCTTTAAGGTCCCTCCCAGCCCAAACCAGTCTGGGATTCTATGCTTATTCACACAGATAAAATGCCCATCAGTAGAAGATTTGGGTGGGAGACTTAGGGAGAAGACTTTATAAGCACTCCTCATTCCTGGACTCTAAAGTCAGCCATGCTTCTGTGTTAGGATGCAGCTCCATCCACAGCTGAACAGAAGGGCTAGGGAGTGCAGAAAAGCAGTTGCAGTGCTCTGCCCAGTTAATGCACTATCTACTTCATGGCTTTCAAAAGCACACAGGAACCCTAACTGTTAGATAACTCATACATATTTGGACACTGCAAACTAGTTATTAGCAGGCCCTTGAACAAATGGCATCTAGATCTTACTTTGGCTATTGAGCTGCTTCTTCAAGGTTAATTTTTGATTAGAAAGGGGTACACAGCAAATAATAAAAGAAATTCCATTTAAATAATGTGTTTACTTACGCGGAGGAGTCCCAAGTTATAGAAAGGGAACAGAATCCAAAAGATGAATTTGCAATTGGCCAAAAATCTACTTAAAAATCATTCACTATTTCTGTCCACATATTCAGTCAGAACAGAATGTTCTTGTCCTTTTGATGCAGTAACTAGTACCTTATTTCCCTTATCAGGAGAAATACCTGCTTTTTCAGAGTAGATAATGGAAAAAAACCTGAATTTGGTTGCTAACCAGTCATTCTCAAAAAACCCCTCACAAGAAGCTACTCTTTGCATTCCTTAATGCAACACTGCCTCAACTTTAATATTCAGAAAATGAAATATCATTTTAAAGAAGGCCTTAGGTCTCATCAGATGCATATGTTTAGCTATACCAAACCCGAATGATGCTATAAAACATTCTTTACATTCTTTGCCTTCTTCAGGTTAGTCAGTCTTTTAAACAAATTCAGCAATGTGTAAAAGGCATGCACACACACAAGTGTTTACCAATACACTCAGGTTGTTATAAATAGTAAATAACCTGCTCTTAATGTTATCTTCTTGAGAATTTTAACATAACGCTGCAGAACCTGCTCTAAAAGTACAGAAAATTCACAAGAGAATGTATCCTAATAGGTACATTTTACTCATCCTACAGAAACATACCAGCAGTGATGTAACCAGGTTGCACAATGCTTCCATACAACAATCATAATTTTCTCTTAAATATTTTTTCTGCAATACATAACCTTTCCATAAAGTAACACAAAAGCTATCTTTGAACTGTAGAGAACTGAGAAAATGTTGTTGATGATAAAAACACTGGTCATCATGTGAAACTGATTGCTAATATATAGGCCATAGATGATGATGTTTGGCTGGGGGGTAAGGGCAAGGGGAGAGAACTTACTGCTCAAAATTTCCTTGCTTGTGAAATCACTGCATTTCTCATCCTCATGAGGAAGCCCACTGAGAAGTGTAGGTGAAAATACGACATAAATACTGGGCAAATACCATTACTAGATTTACTGCGGTAACTCCAATGTCAATTAAATGGAGATTAATTTGTTCCAAACCAGTGTATTTAAATGAAAAGCCTGGACCATTCAACAGTACAAAATAAAGAAACGCATGTCAGTGCTGATATAAGATCTAGCTTTATACTTAAATTGACTTCTGATTAAAAAAGTTAGAGGAAAAAATGCTTCTCAAGTGGTATGAACTATCTATCATGGTAACCCCGAGAACAAAGTTGGCACAGTTATTGAACATGGAAATCTGAAACCACTGCCTTACGTACGTTTTGCCAAGTTTTAACTAAGTAGATGCAAAAAACTATTCCTTTCATTTTCAGTGCCAGGTATTTTGTCTTTACTCTGTTGATTTTAATAGCTAGCTCAGAAGCTGGAAATGAATGTTTCTTCCATCATCAATTTAAAACTTTTCCATTTGCCAACTAGGGATGTTTTTTCTACTGTGTGTTTTCAATGAAGCTGAAATTAATATGGTTCCTTTTGATTTTCCATCCAAGTGCCAGGGAGCATGGGGCAAACTATGCTTTCATCTCCATCTTGAGACAGAGCCAGGCCAAGCACCATGTGACAACAATGCTCCTTTCTTCCCGTCTCGCCCACAATCTTCCAAAACAGGCAATTTTTGGACTCATGTTTGTCTAAAGACTACCTGGAATGACCATCTCTACAGTGGTTCTCCAGCACTGTACAGGGGAAGGCAGTTTCTATGGCCATCATCTCCAGCAGTTCAACTGCTGTTCTTATAGAGAGCCCTCACTTTGAGCAGATATGGCCCCATCAGCTTCCTTTCCCTACCAGCTGTAGACATTTACTTCTTTATAGCTATAGAACTATGGTGGCAGCTCAGCAATCCTTGCCTTTGAACAGGGGACTGAAGAAAATGCAATTTGGCTACACATTATTGTCAGAAAGTTATTCATGTGATTGTGGGCAAAAGCTTATGTAAATGCCTGCCTTTATTTTGCCAGGAATATTTAGGGAATTTGGGTTTTTGCCACTGGCTACTCAATCATTAGAGCTGATGAGAACTGCATCAGAACACCTACAAAGATGAGACCTGTAAGTGAAGGCAAGTGCTCTTTAAGCAATCATCCAGTGCAAAACATTTTATTAGGAGGTTTGCAGCATACACTGCTGACCATTTTATGTATTTGGATTATGGATCCAATGGATTTTCAATTCATAAAGAAACTAATGCCAGAAAAGCACCATATGCTTTGATGTTTTGCACAGGAAAATTAAGAGAGGAAGCCAAGAACATAAGACCTCTGATGTCCATCAATCAACATTGGTCCATGGACCAGTACAAACAAAACCAGAAATCATTTCCATCTCTTTCTTTTTTTAAAAGCAGTGTTACCTTTTAATAGATTCATTCTAATAGCCCCAATTATCCTGCACAGTGAAATGAGGTCTGACTTGTTGCAATCAGAGTGCTAGAGGCATTGCTGATTTAACTGATGCTGCAATGATTTTCAGATTTGATCACATTATATCCACTAAATAGATAAGCTTTAGATGCCTGCACTAAATTCTGTCACTTCTTTCAACTGTAAGTGGGAGCAGCCTTTTTGTCAGATGCTGTCTGATGGGTGTCGTGCAGACCTGCATCTCACTTGGCTGCGAGGGTTCTGTTTACCCCCATGCTGTAAGAGCACTCTAAAGAAACAGCCCCGAGAAGACCATGGGGAAAACGTGTGAGCCAGCATGGGTGTGAACACAGAGCACGTGCCAGAGAGCAGCTCCTCTGCTGAAATACAGCAGAGCGCCCTTGGCTTCTGTACTGATCTGAAACTTGAATCCCCCCGCGGAACACTTTAATCAGAAACCATTTTCATAATTTGTAAGCACTGGCAAATGTTTGATTTCAGGCTGTTGAAGTGATCAAACCTTCTGGTGGGAAATGAAAAAAATCACAACCCAACCATCAGACAAAGAAAGTAGTTATAAATAATTAAATATGCTGTGCTGACAAACGCTATTCCCACCTGGATGCTGTGCTTCCGAGATGCAAAGCACAGTTTTCCTAATTAAAAAAAAAAGATCCTGTATGACAGAACAAGTGAGATGAGAAACAGGGAGTCAGGACTGATTGTCTTATGGATGAAGATCAGCACCTGAGAATCCACTTCCTACAATGCCACCTTGGGCATGGTAATTAGATCTCCTTGCCTCACTTTCCTGTTCTATAAAAGAAAAGGAGAGATAATAAACTTCACTTCCCTCACCACAGGAAGCTGAATCAGTGAAGTACAGCAGCGTGAGCTAAAATCCTCAAAATGAAGGGGGTCAAAGATACACAAAGTTTTATTATCACATGCAAAAAACTGTTACAGAGCCACCTCCTGCATCGTGTTAATGAGAGATAGATGGTTTAAAAGCACCGATTTATTTTCTTTTTGATAATGCCTGGTAATAGTTTTATTCCCAACAGCTCCTAGCTCATAAAACTTTTTGAGCTCTCCAATAATAAGGATGTCTTTTAAGATGAACTTTCAGCTCAGACACATTTTAGGCTCTTCTCTCACACTGTGTTTAAAGGATACCTCAGAATGAAAAACAATCCCAGATTTCCTGGAAGACTAGTACTTAGAGTTCATTGCACACCACTGTGAGCACCTCTATCATCAGAGACACACTGATGGAGCCAGCTAAACCAAACTAGCTAATGATAATAACAACAAAAAAATCCACAAAAAAATGTCACCAACAAGACATGGCAGGTAATAAAGCAATTCCTCCAGAGCAGTACACCAGGCTAAGGAAACAGGAGGCTGACAAAGAAAATGAAGAAAGGAAAACAAATTCAAGGACGATAACTATAGGACCCCGGTGGGCTTGTTATGTGAATAGACTGCAGGTAACCATGTCCTGCCACTGTGATGCTTCATAAATTCTACAGTCTTGTTAAGAGGCTGAAGACTACTGACTTTACTTCCTCTAATAATAAGACTGCACTGCTTTGTGCCTAAACTTTGATTATGCTTACGGAATTTGAACCATTGTGTGAGCCTTCTTCCGTCCTACACCAGTGACTACTGCCTTGCAAATTGCAGAAAAGCAAATGGGAAATGGAAACTGCTCTTCCTCTCTTGCTCAACAGCCCCTTCTTTCCCTTTTCCTAACCCCTTGCAAAATAATTCTCAGGACCAGCAATGCTAAGGTTTGTTTGGTTTTGTTTCTGAATATATTATAAGTAATAATAATAATAAACCAAGAAATCTGAGTGGATTTTATGATGTTCACATGTGTGACATTTATACATGCAAGAAAGACCTTCATGTGTTACAAAGCACGTGCAGGCAACATTCAGCCATTCTGTCCACTAAGAACACGTAGCAAGGGTCAGACAACCTGAGAGAGAGCAGCCATGTGAGGTATTTTGGAGGTATTCCCCAAGCACAAAGCCTATGCGGGCTGTGTACTCAACAGCTCTCCTTGCATCTTAAAATAGGAGAAAACAGTTCTCCTGTTAGCTCTCACTTCTGAAGAGCAAAATGTGCCACTCACAATCATAAAAATTCAAGAGAAAGACAGGCCTGTGTCTTGTCCTGTCCATATTCTGTATCCTTTTCTTCCCAATCTAAAAAGGCACAAGATGAATCAAGGCAGAGTCATCCCCTCCTTACATGACAGGGCAATAATGTGTTCAGAACGTAAAAATTACAGAAGGCTTTTCCATCAGCTGCTACCATTTTGTTTGTTCACTCAGGTAAGCACGTACCAAGGATGTAACTTTAAAAGTTTACAATATGCAACTTTAAAAAGGGATCAGTCATTATTTCCTTTGCCCATGCAACTAGCACCTTCACAATATCACTGATACTGAGGAGAAAACTCAACACCCTCATAGACCACTCCTTTCCCTCAATCAGCCTGTCCTTAAAAGCTATAAATCTCCTAACAGTCACCACTTCCAGCTAGTGAACTACATTACAGATGCACTTGCTGACTAGCTTTACCTGTAGTATCTCAAAAATGCTGCAAATAAAACCACACCAACGAACATGGCTGATGAGCACAGCTGGACAAACTCTTCTCTGAGCTTCACAGAGCGATGAGAGAAGTGTCAGTGAATTTACACTTCCAAAACCAAGAGGAAAACACGACCTTTACTTAGTTCTAAGGGCTTTTTGTCTTGTGGATCTGCATTTCTCTTTGCCTTAGTTGTGGCACTGACACTGTGACTTGCTTTTCCACCCTGAACAGGTAACACAGCAGATGTCTGCTGTCCAGACTTACTGTCCTTTCCCATAATAAGGGTATGCAAACTCTTAATAGTATACACAGCAATAAAACTTAAAATAAACCAGCAAAAATCAAAACAAAACAAAATACCATACGAGTCCAAAAATCCTGGTTTCTTGCTGGCTTTCCCATAGCTCCTGCATGGGATCATACTTCACCTTTACTGTGTTGTTGCTCTTATTAAGCAAAGGCAGCTTATATTTAACAATTCCATTACTTCTTTTTCTGCATTACACAAGACCACATTAGGAGCCTGCTGTGTGTTTTCAGGCAGAGCCAATCTGTTCTGCCATGCCCCATCCAGGCATTACCTTCCAAAATGGCCCTGGGGACCCTCAGACACCACCAGAGCTGCTCCACACGGCTCTTAGTGCCAGGAACACAGCACCGTGCACAGGGCACTTTGGAGGAAGATGCCAAGCTGCTGCTATTCATGTCACCCTCCAATGCCCCAAAGATACCACAGGCATTTGTGAATTGCATGTACAAGCTGGTTTAGCGCTGCATTTCTTTTAACCCCACCCTGCCCCGACTGCCCATTTCCCCCATCCTTTTTCTCCCTCTTTCTCTTTTTTTCAACACTACCTTCAGTGGTCTTGTATGGAACCAGCACATTGATTCTTCTTGGACTACCTATTCACAAAAGGAAGGAGAGAAGGGGGGAAGAGAGGAAGAGGGAATAACAGAGAATGGTAAAAATCCAGAGCCAAATGTGAGTGGCACAGCTATAATTCTTTATGAAGCAGCAGGTAAGATTGATTGTCAAGGGTCAAAAGGCTAGGTCAAACTCCGCTCATTCGTCAGCTGAATGTCATTTTTGTTTTCCCTGTCACCAGATAGCTTTAAAAAAAATTGCAACTCCTTCCTCATTATCTAGGACTTGGCTCTTTTTCTGCCATCCAGTATTAATGAAACTGTGCTTCAAGCCTGGCCTTCATCTTTGAGGTTCTTCTTCATGTACTTCTTCCCTTTCTTAAGTACTACAGAGCGAGGACAATTTTAAAGATCGTTTTCTCGCCCAGAGAAGTTGGAAAATTGCCGCTACAGTGAGAGTGATTTGAAAACATACATGCAATATAAACGTCTGAATGAACAAAAATGTAATTAAATCATAGCAGGTCCAGAGCCCACATAGCGAAGTAATTGAATCATGGTTAAATCCATGCACCTTATATGGAATCCATAAAAAACCCAACACGAGACCGTATTTTGAAATCATCTATGAGGAAAAAAAACGTAACTTTTTTTGTTATAATTACAAGATGTGCACCACTGGAATAATGCTAATACTGAAATTATCCATTGATTTACTGTGAATGTGATTTATATTTGCCTGATTCTGGTAAAAGCATAGCCAATAATTTCCTTAAGAAGAACTAAATGTCTAAATTAATTGATGTTAAATTACACCTATGTGGTGAAGTTTCAGATGGCCTGAAATGGGATGCCACTTCAAGCCAGCAGCCTGTGACCCAAAGACGCTTCCTCAAAACATTTGGTGCCAAAGGTAAGTTTGGGTGTACATATGCTCTTGTCCATTTATATAAAAGCAATACTCTTGTGTTTATTGAGTGCTTTTCACAAAGGGATCTCAGGGTAAATGACACAAATAATTAAATCTCTTCTAAAGCCTATCCATAGGAGGACTGCCTCTGTGTTCAGAGAATCAGGAACCCTTTGGTGACAGAATGAGAGGATTTACTAAATTAATTTGCATTAAACCCTTTGCTGCACAGGGTGATTTAAATATGTTGACTAATTGATATAATACCTCCTCTTAGCTAGAAAATGACCTTTTAAAATATTTATATTCACTCTTGGGCAAAAATATCCTGAAATCCTGTGCTAAATCTGCATGGAATAACATTTCACACTAGTCTTATTTCCCTGTCCAAGCAAATGTGGTGATTTCAGTGAAACTATCTGCATGAATGGCATCTCAGACTGGAGACTGAAGCTGTTTTGTGAAGACAAATCAGTTTTAACTGTGGAGAGAAGATAAAAATAAATGACAAGTCAAAAAAGAAAAGGTTCTGATTTCAAAATACTTGGTGAACGCTGCACCTTTAACTTGGGAGAGCTATTACAAAGCCTGGCTGCTGCAGGAAAACAAGCAAGTCTCTGCTTCCAACTGCAGGTGAAAGATAATATCCATTTAAAATGTACAGAATTCAGCTTGCAAAGTGCTGGATCACAGAATTACTTAATGTAGAGCCAAGAGGTCCACACGTTGACAGTAATTAATTAATCCAAATCTTGGGAGCACCAGGCTCTCCTGTGATATTTGACAGCAGTGGTGGAGTTTTTTGACCTGTGTTTTCAGGGCATTAAAAATACCATGTGCTTCTAAAATGTTAGCCAAAACAATTCAGTTTTGACTAACTCTCAATGAAGATAAAATTAGAGGAAATTTCAACTGGAGAAAAGAAGCAAAGTGAAGGGAAACAAAGATAAAAACCATTCTTATTGCAAAGCTAAGTTTTCCTTCAGGATGTTGTTCTTTACTCCAGATTTCCAGTGGACACACAATCTGGAATTTCAACTTTGAGATCAGATGAGGATGGCAACAACTCAAATTTAAATAGTGGGCTTGTTGCTAAACTAGCTTTGCTTATAGCACTGTGCTTGTCTATACACTGCTTTTCTAGCCATGTTACAGTGTGGACATCCTTCTGCATGTGTGCTGCAGTGTATCAGTTTAAAACCTGGAGTGACTCTACATCACTGACATGGGAAGCAGCACTGTGGGATCAGGCCAAGTGCATGGATAAATGTAACTGGAAAGTAAGAGCTGGGTGCTGTCTAGGAGAGGCTCTTTTTGTTATGTAAAATGACTGATTCTGAGATCCCAGCTGGGTTTTGCATGGGGTCTTGTTCACTGAAATATTAATAGATGACATTTAGCTAAACACTACATCAGAGCCATGATACTGTGCTGAGAACTGCCACCATAAACACATTTTACTTGCTCAAATGAATACTAATTTGTAGCAAGCTGCTGCTAAACTGCCACTGCCATGCTTCCTCCTAATAGCTACAGCCTTTTCTACTTCTCACAGCTCTTCAGAATTACACAGCTTGGGTTTTTGGTCACAACTAGCACAGAAATCAGCTGAGGAGGCAATGAGTCCTTCTCTGTCTCTCAGGTGGAAGCAGGGAGCGTGGAAAAGTCCCATGGATGTAACACAGGCAGCTGCTTTCTTCAATAGTGATGCAACAGTGAAGAATGCAGACTTTCTTCTAGCAATGATGCACATTGTGAAGCACTACTTCAGGTGTGGTAAACTCCAAAGTTCTAGCTCTGTAAGTGCCATTCAGCATTGCTCCCCTCAGTTAGCTGAGGAACATTTGTTAATTATGTGGATCCCAATAATAAAGGTCAATTTTTTCATGCAGGAGAGCAGATGGTATGTGTGCCTCCACTGAAAATCAGCCACTTCACCCTTAACACACTTTGCTCCCTCCTTTCTCAAAAAATTACCTTTCCATTTCCTTTTTGCTTATATTTTTTCTACCTCTTTTTCGTTTCATTCTGTGACTCCTCAGGGTTCCCTGTACAGATTCACTGTAGACCACCATCAGACAGCCTCTTTACAACTCATTGCATGAAACTGAACCTTATGAGTGAACAGCAGTTGAATTCCTCTCAATTTTGGCAATAGCAGTTTGAAGGCTGCCCACTGAGATGTATTTTTAGAAAATTTCAATGTTATTTTGAGCATCAGTTTTACAGGGAGACAATGAGCTAAATTTTTGTTTCATCTGCCTGAGGACTCTTACGTGCTTTTTGGCCTTTCAATTGTATAATTAATACAGGAGAAGACTGTAGTAAGCTGATCTATCCTTGAATAGGATACTAGTAGCACTTTGTTCATCACTGCATTAATCAGGCACCAGTTGCATTTCTCCTGCAAGCTGACCTTACCTGCCTGGTTCTTCCATGTGATTTTTAACATTGATTTTCATGTAACTTAAAACCATTTCTAAGCAGACTTTTCCTTGCAGAACTTTGCCCTCTCAACGCCACTTAGTCTCTGTTTTGCTGTTTTCTGCAGTATTATGATGAGTTGCTAACAGCCTTGTTGTTGCAACGTGAACTTTTTTTATTATTGACTTTATTCTTCTACTTAGCTGTGCGTCAGCTCTACGCATTTTGCAGATCTGCTTAACACAAAATACCATCTCTTTTCCCTGTCATCAGTGATATGCTGAGCCTGGTTTTATGTGGAGTACCTTTTCACCCCCTCTGCATATGGCATCCCATCTCATCTCCAGCCCCCTCTTTCTAACTCGCATCTGATGTGGTTTTTCTGCTTTCAGAATATTTTGAGGTTTGGAACCTGCACTGACATTTCTATTCTCTCCTGACTCTGCATTCAGTTCTTTAGGGTTTACATTTTCTTCATGAAATTTACATAAACCTGTCAGCCCAGCATTTTTACAGCTCTCTTTTTACACTCATTACTTGGGCCTGATGCTATCTTTATGTCTTCTGTCTAATATCCCATGATGAACCCCAGGTTTATGGCAAAACAACATAAAAAGACATATATATGTTCTGATCATGCTGATTTACCTTTCAATAGCTCACTTCCTTCTGTGATTGTGCTGAGGAGTCCTCAAGACAGACCTAAAATTCTATATCATGAATTCTGCAAATGAATCCAGAGCTGGATTTTTCTAAAAAAAATCAAGGAACCAACAAGCCTGGACTTTGCAAGGCAGGCTCTAGAAAGAAGTAAACTTGTGCTGTGAGCAGCCAGCAATACAGAACTGTTAATTGTTTGGTGTTAAAAGAGGCCAGAAGTATGCAAAAACCCAACAAAATGAGCTTTGATAGCAATATGGGCCCTGAAAAGGAGGTGTTTGACAGCCCCACTCTAAGCTTGACTTTGGTAAAAGCTCCACGTATACAACCAATGGCTGGCAAACTTGAAGCTCTTCCCCCAGCCTCACAGCAAAAACCAGTATACAGAAATTAAAAGATCTAAAATGCAAACAGGGATTCTTCCTGCTTCAACTTATTGCTGCTCCTCAGATTCTCCTGTCTGAAAGCAACTCCGACCTATGTGTGAGAGAAAAAAGCAGCTGCAGGATGTGGTGAAGTGCACAATAGGGCAGAGCGCTATAGATATTGCTTCATCGCATTTAACATCATTCTGCGGCACTGAATTGAAAGATCTCTAAATACTGAAACCGTGAGCCAGATGATGCAATTATTACTTGAGCGTAATTCCTATTCACTGAAGGAAATTTGCCTGAGTAAGAAGTGTAAGAACTTATAAGCCTCCCTTGTTACAAGATTATTCTTTATGCCTCGTGTGTATCGTGAGTAGCTGTGGCAGACAACTACATAAAAAATCATTTAGAGAAAGATCATGGACAGAAATGATTTCTTAGAATTGGGGGGTAAGGCTTTATAAGAACTTTAATGTAGACAGTTGTGAATTGTATGAATTTGTCGCTTTCATTTTAGCATTAAATGGAGATTTAATATGACTGCTTTCATTTGTCACACACGCACATAAGCAAGGCTGAAGGACTAATATACAGAGATCTGAATTAGATTTCTGCAACAGGAAGCTTTGCATTTCTGCAGGCGTAGCAATACCACTGTTTTAAGAAATGAGGATCAAATTAAATGTTTACTGCTGTAACAGTGTTGCCAACAGTGTCAGTAAATTTATGAACAGTTTATAGTTTTAACTGTCCTCCTGACAGTGGGTCATGTGTGCATTAAAGTAGTCATAATAACCTGTCAGTAAAAATTTCCTGTAGCACATTCATAGGAAGAAAGGTTTGCAAGTTGAGCATCTCGTTTATGCACTGGCAGAACAGTTTCTCCCACAAAGTGGTACAGCCAATCCCGCCAAAAAATAATTTCAGGTTGATCTGATGTGCTAACTGGGATTTTAAGGGTTTTTTTTTTATTTCCAGAATTCACCAAATACCACTTTTAAAGCACAGCCATTGGAAATAAAATTGCTTGCTCTTGCCCCTAGATCTTGCCCCTATTTGTTGTTAGAAATAAACAGCTACCCATATTTGACTTACATGTTATTATTTATACTGGGTAGTATAGATAATTAACAATTCATTCAACATTCCTGAAGACTGCCAGCCAGTGCGTTGTCATTGCAGTTACAACTTCCTCAGGATTCATATGCCCTCATGCTCTCTTCCCCTGTTTGAGCTGCTCTTGCTCCCCATGCAGTACACTCATCTTGGTAGGACTAGGCCCACCACAATGCTCTCACTGTTTAATCTCAGCAAGCAGAATGGTTTCTGGGCCTGCCATGAAGTCATGCAGCAGAGTACTGAAATCCCAAATACCCATCAGTCATTCCTAGTCCCACTTGTCCCTCCTGGCGGGGCACAGCACCAGCAAGGGCAGCAGCAATCCTAAGTGTAGTGCTCACTTACTAAACAGATCTGGGGAAACATCTTGCTTCTCCCTCTTACTAGCTTAAGAAACACAGAAAATGTGAGGGAAAGCATTCAGCTTTGAAGGTTTCTGCAGTGAGACGTCACTTGTTGGGATTTTAGGAGAGAATACTTCTCTCACATACACACAATGGCTAAAGTGTAAGATTTGTGTGCATCTCTGAGAGGAAGAATTGCCTCAATTTACTCAGACCATTACACAGAGTGGATTAACACAGTCACACAGACAGTCTGTTGATGCCTTATTTCAGAAGGCAGCATTCATGCTGTGGTCAAGGCAAGCCCAAAGAAGATGGCTCCGGTATACCTGCTAATGAGCACCCCTCTCATACTAACAAAATGAAGGTTACATGCTTCTATTTCAACAAAAATGATGCAAACTTACTTTTCCCTGTGCAATGACCTTCTGCAAGAGACAGGCATGTAGAGCATTTAAATGAGATTTCAAAAGTTACAGGCTGAGTGCCTGCCTTTCTATGCCTTTCTTTAAAAATCCCAAACAAGTCCAACCTGAAATAGCCACTGATAAGAGACCCTTCAAAGAGAGCTAGAAAAATCAGCTAAATGTGTATAGACAATTGCATAAAGTCATGTAAGGGGAGGGTATTTCTCTCTTAACCCCAAATGGAAGTTTATTATGTTGGGAACAAAACAAAAAGACAAGAGTGTCCTTGATTCCAGTCCTATAGCTAATACCTCCATTAGTCAGACCTGTGTTTGCTCAGGACACCAGAAATTCAATCCACATAGCCAAGTACAAATTAGCTAACTTTATATCTAATTATTGGTAAAGTTATTAAGCACATATCCTGGCTGTAAGAACATGAACCCCAAACACATCTCCACTGTGTTTAAACAGATTATTTCTAAATTTAAATACATGTTGAGTAACATTCTGGATAGATGCTTAAAGACACCAATTACAAAAAAATGTGGCCTTTGTTTCTACTGAAACCAAACTTCATTCTCAACAAGTTATATATAAATTCCTCCTTTTGTTAAATGGCAGTTCTCTCATTCCTATGTTCTTGCTTGCACTGTGCATTAAGTACATAATCTTTAAGCTACGTGGAGTGATTTCTAAACATTTTCATGTTACATTTAATTTAGAATGTTTTATCCTCTGTATGTAGTTCAGAGTTTTATATCTTATTATCTTGTATTTACCTGTATTGAATTTCATCCTCTGGTGCACTGCCCAGTTACACAGTTCTAGTAGCAGTGACGGGGCAAGGAGGAAAAATGACACCCTGGAACAATGACCTGCTATGAGTGCACTCTAAATAACTGTTATTATCACTTTCACAATTACATAAATATAAATGTAAACTTCTTAGCATATTCAGCAAAACACAGAAGAAAAGCACTTGATAAAACACTGAAAAAACATGGCAAGTTTAAATACAGAGGTCTATACAACTTTTATTATTCAAGTTTAGGTTCAGTCTGTTCTTTACAGAACTGAACTAATTCAATATAAAACTTTTAATTAAGAGTGTTCTCCAACTGGGTATTGTTGGCACACAGATTTCTATGCAGCATGTACCTGTTGATCAGAATGATACCCATATCCAGCAAGATAACTATCAGAACAATAATGGATAGGCCACAGCAAGAGGCAGTGGAATAAAATGTTTCCATAATTAAAAAAAAGAAGTATCAATAGTTCCTCTATATTCAGGACAAAGTGGGAGCACAGAACTATGCTAATAATTATTCTGGGAGGCTACAGGATACTTGGTCTTGATGAGCTTTCTGTCCTTGTCATGTTATGCTATTCACTCTATTGCATATCTCATGCTATCCAAACCATAAACTCATTTACCCTGCTCCTGCTACTCTAGATAGAATGGCAGGCATCAAGCCTTCATAAAACAATTGTTTCCTATTGCTTTTTAATATTTTGTTCTTCTCAGAGCAGCCGCTGGGAGAGATTAAATGGAAAGCTGACACATCTAAACTTAATGAAAAGGACTGTCCTTTCCTGTGGCAGTTGATGCTGGGGAGAGGGTTACAGTCTACAGAACAGCTTAAACAGATGTTGCAAATTTCTGCAAAGCAGCTGATGCTTCTATTCAAACACCAACCTAGGGCCTACCTGCAGGATCTGATATTGCTGTCTGCACACAGAAGCAACAGACTCGTATATCTCAGCTGTTTATTCTTCCCCTCCCTCCTGTTCTCCCTATTTACAGCACTTACTAATCTCAGTGATTTTTTTTTTTTCCTGGTCTCTTCTACGTATCCTCGTCCAGAGCAGCTGCGTCTGCTCTGAAACCTATCTCTGTTTCTGGCCCTGCACTGTTTCTCCCTTGCTGCATGCTTCGGGTTGTAGATGTATGTCAGAAATGCTAATAAATCACTAATAAAGATACATCTCCATGTAAAACCTGTCCACTCATGACGACAAGACATCCTTGAGCAGCCCCACTCTGCTACATCCATCTGCACAGCTTCATCCATTTGTACATCCTGTGTTAGGGTCATATCCTACAGTCAATTCTTACATGAAAAATTTATCAGTGAGATTACTGTCAGACATCATTTTCTGAAGGAGGTCAATGCTGGAGACTGGACATTAAGGTAGATGGATTTCTGGCCCAATGCAGTGTGGCAATTTCTGTATCCTTAGACTCACAAAACAACTCACTTTTCAGCTGGAATGGTGCTTTACTGCCACGGCAGTCTGCCAGGCTGAACTTATGGAAGTTGCTGTCTTATTGCATGTGACTGAAAATGCTTTAGTATACTACATACCTAACACCGGTGTGCACTTAACAGAAGAACTATGGTAGGTCTGTTCCCTGCTTCATCAGACCTTGGTTGATGATATAAAGGGTGGATGATATAAACGGTACAGCCAGGAAGCTGTCCTGGATTTACTTTTTTTTCTTTCCTCACAGAATTTACCCTGTGGCTCTGACCATTCACATAATAGAAATTATAGAGATCATATGTAGTCACAGTTGTTATGGTGCACTGAGTTGGTCAGCTGTGCAACCATTAGAGGGCTTTATGACTCCTTTTTCAGGCACAGAAGAACTTCACATTAAGGAGTGATCAGTCTAGTTGTCCTTTTTCAGCTTAAAAGTAACAAAACCACATTTCTAGTATATTGGAGAATAGCTGTATTGCAAGAAAAGCCCACTAACACACAGTAAGTAAATACCTGAATCCCTTCTTTCTATTATTACTGAAAATTATTCCCTGGGAAAGTTATTCCTAATATAAATACTTCCCAGTGCAGTATTGTGCTTGCTGAGAACATGGATATTGTATCAACAGGAATGCTGCAAGAGACTGGTCCAGCAAGAATAAGAAAAGAGCACAGCGATCTTGCAGCTGTGATAATTCAGTCACCTATGGAGCAGCACCTGCAGCATCCCTTTTGCTGGCAGAATACTATGAACCAGTGCTTGCCATATAATTTTGTGGCTATGAAATCATTCCCTGGATACAGGAAAATATTTACAGCACCAGCTGAACAAAAAGCAAATGATCCAAGCTTTTCAAGCAGGTGAATTCCCTCCAACCTGTCTGTACAGACTAGCACAAATGATACATCACCTGCCTGGTGCTGAGACACATTAGGTGCTTGGCAGGTGGAAGACAGCATGTTGGTTTGCATGGCGCATTGGAATTGACCCTTCAAAGCCTGAAACTATTTGTTCTTTGGTTTACAACCCAACCTAGTAATGAAATAGCGACTTGTGGGAGCCCTTGCTACATTAATCATAGTTTTGTGTGGTAACAGACACTGGATGCCTGACCGCTGCTGTATCATGGTTCAGGCTGGTATTAAAGCAAAAGCTCAGGGACCCTGATCTACTCCACCAGCTTGACACAGCTGATAATTTTCTCTTTTTCCACACAATATTCCTTGGCTTTGCATCACATTCTGTTTCCAGCCTCCTTCCCAGGACACAAGTCAGTGTGGTGGTTGAGGACCTATGTTAATTACACCGATGGAGAAGACTGCATTCTTACATTGTGGCACAGAGTTATCACCTTAATTACTTGCTGCTTTCCATATGTTCTTATTGTTTTTCTTTCTTGCTCCTAACAAATCTCATGGTTTTTACCCAGCCCTTTTGGGTTGGTTGCATTCACTGTTACACCTTCAGCTACAGCCTCTAAGCTCATGATTCCTGAAGAGACATCTCTCCTGCCCTGTCACATTCCACTCAATCTGCCCCTTCTTCCCTCTTTTTGGGACCGTTTGCTCTTACAGGCTTACTATCTGCAGAACATATGATTGATCTGGAGCCATAAACAGGCATGATGTTTGCAGAGAAATAAACAGGACAGATTCCTGCCATGAAGAATTTACACTGTAAAAATGACTTCCCTAGTTATTCTCTTTTTCTGTCAAGATTGACAAGATCACCACAATCCCTTCTCCTCAGGCCCCCAGTGTAATCTCTAATTGTTCTCTGCCCTGAAGATTTTGTTTATGACTGACCTTCATAATTTGCTTTCATCCTCAGCGGGCAGAAGCACCTTTCTTGTCCCTGTCTTTCTGACTACTCGTAACGATGTGCTGGACTGCTTCACCCTGTTTATTTTCCCTGCAGTTCAGAAGGATGGTCCAAAAGGATGCTGTTGCTGTTGCTCTCCCCTCTCATGAATCATCTCACTTCACCTCTCTACTTGCACGCCAAGTTCATGTCTCTCCTTATTTTCAAATCTCTCCTTGTGCTTGACTCAAACATTAAACTTGTTTGTCTCCAATATCTTCTATTCAACTCTTGCCATCTAGAAATCTTTACTTTTTAGCCTTTTTCCCCTCCTAGTTCTGATTTCTCACCTTCTAGTCACCTACCCTGGTTCTTGATCAGCTACCTAGGGATTGTCATGCCCTAAGTTTCCTGCTTTCACTCAGGAAACTCCTAAACACTCCCCCACTTTGTGAAGCTACAAATGAGATTGTCCATACCTCACCCCATTTCCATCCTTCTTTACTCCTCTACAAAGGTCAACCACTTTCTGTAACTACCATATGAACTGTACTGTACACATCTGTGGATTCTTCTTTTTCTGGAGCTGCTAAAGTTGCTATGGTTTCAAAACAGTAAGGATGTCTCTTCCTTTAAATTTATGGTATCTCAATCCCGCTCTTTGTTTAGTGCAGTGCAAAGGTTGTAAAGTGCTTTATGAAAACAATGCTGCATAACACAAATAACTAAAAGTGACAAGCAAAAATAAGCAACAGAGAATATACTTGCACTTGGACAATGGTGGAAACTTCATATATAATTAGTATTAGTCTTCATCATAGTCATGATGTCATTAGAGAAACACATAATTAAATCCACAGTTAAGTGATACTGGAGCCTGAATCACAGTCAAGCATCAGCAAGTGCTGAATTACATCAAATGATGTGACATAAATAGTAAAATGCTTCAGAAAATGCTTAACTTCAGTTACAATTTCCTTATACCTTCAATTTCCATGCATTGTGGACTTATGCTCATTATAAAAGCCCTGGTAGGAGTCTACTGTAAACCAACAAGTCATGGCAGGATGCTTTTGCCAGGTGTATTTGCATTTAATATATGAAGGGAGGGAGAGAATGGATGGAAGAAGTGACAAGTTACAGGATAAATAAAGTGCATAGGGAAAATATGATGAAAAATCATCATTTGATGACAAACAGACATTATTAAGAGAAAAAGATAGTTTTGACTAAAATCCTGTGCCTGTTTAACAGAAAATCAAAGAAAGAAATAAGAAAAAAAATCCAAACTTATATCAAATGGGAAAAAACAAAAGCAATTGGTGTAAAGTCAACTTGTTTTGTAAAGAGTTAGTGTGACAAATGAGAATACCCAGGAAAATTTATGTCAGGCCTACGAGCAACAATAACATGATTTTTATCAGAAGTAAGAAGTCCAGTAATGTACCAGGCCCATTCGACAAAGGTAGTTAAAATGGTTAAAATTAAGCAGCAAATCCAGAACTGTTCTGTAAATAAGAGAGATGCTAACCTGACCTCAGTCCCAAGAAAGATAATGAAAAAGGTGGTATTGGATTCTCTTAATTAAGAAATGGGAATATAAATAGTGCCAATCAATGTGGCTTTATAACAAACAGGCTCAGTCGGACAAGCCTGACTACAGTCTTCAAGAGAGCTACAAGTTTGCTGGACAAAGAAATTGTAATGACATGAACTTAGACTTCCTTTTTAAAATCAGGGGTATACCATAACAATACAGCACATGTCAAATGGATTAAGAACTAGCTAACTGACAGTTTGCCACTTGGGCATACATCTCTGAAAGGGGCATTTTTAACAGTCTCTGCATGGATCAAAAGTAGATACAGAAGAATATGACTGCTGCAATGCCCAAAGGGGTTTACTTTTTCTCTTATAACATTTAATATTTTAATCCCACAAGTGAATATATAACCACTGAAGTAAAATGGCAAATATTAGGAGGAACTGAGCAGATCTAAAAAGTAACCTGACACAGCTGCTAAGCTGGGTCCAAATCCATTTTAACACAGTATAAAATGTACAAAGATATTCCAATAGTCAAGGCAAGAAGATGTATCTCCAAATGGAGAACTGCCTCTTGCAAACTAAAGCTGCTTGGTTTAATGCATTACAGAGCTTCCAGGGCTCAGCTGCATCCCAAAGAACCGTAAGAATAAGAAACATGATATGCAAGAGGACAAGAATAACATCACTGCTGTATCAAAGCCACTGATGAGAAAGGTACTGAGCACTGCATTAAGTTCCAGTGACCAAAGAAAAACAAAGTTCTGAAGTTCTTGAAAAATACAAGAGGTATGGTGAAGAGCTGCTAAAACTGTTAAAGAAAGTACACTGTGACAGGCTGAAAAAGCTTGACTTCAATTCATCTGAAACAAACCCAAGCAAAGAGTGAGTGGTGTCATTTGGTTTCACTAAGAGATCCCTTGAGGTAGGCATAAGAATCTGAATTTTAGGTATATACAAACAAGAAACAAAGCACCCTGTAAGTAATGAAGGCCACTGCAAAAAAGATCTCTGGAAAACAGTAGATTTTCCCCATTGTTTTCAATTCAATGATGTGATGCCTTTCGGCAAGAAATACACCAGCTTGACTCCAGATTCTGCTGGGTGAAAAGTAAGAATACTTTGGATAAACAAATGTCTCTCTTAGTTCTAAACACCTGAAATTATAAACCAAAATGGACTGTGAAGTATATTTCTTGGATAACAAAGCATATATCATGTGCACCCAATGACAAAATGCAACACAAGCAACATTTTAGAGCAGAAAAGCAAGTCTCTTAAAAATCTAATGTTGTGGATTTTCTGTTTGCTATACAGTTTTTGTGGAAGAACTTGAATATCAGTTTATAGAAATCAGTGTTGTAGGAATCAGGACGTTGCGACTGTTCTACAGTTCTCATTGCTGAATCACTGAATTAACTTCATAGGAAATAGGTTTTTCCGTTGATTTTGGATTAACCATCACGTTATATCTCTAATTCTCTATGCTTATAAAGTGCTTTGAAAATTGCTAAAACCTAGCACACACTGCTTCCTTTTCTCTAAACTCCTTCAGTTATGGGATAAGGCAGACAGGACTGGGTGACTTGTGTGTTCCTGAATGTGCAGATATATTATCTGCTTAACTGCATCTATTGCTTCCTCTTACTCCTACTAAAATGCTGTCTAACAGTTCAGGAGCTGATTAGCACCTTCCTTTCTTAGTGAATATCTCCTCTTCACTATAGGCCCATGATAATTATCTGTTGTTCAGCCTGCTATGCTCTCCTGCTTGACAGTCCCCCCATTACTCTCCTAATGTACTGTAAAGTTGAATGCATTGCAGGATTTTATTGTTACAGTTTTGTGGGGAAAAACAAGAACTGACTAGTCGCTGAATATAAAAGCAAGCAGTATACTCTTTAAAGCTTTGAGTACTTCAAAAGCATGGAGAAAGAATGAATTTAAATCTGCAGCAGCCAGTTGCTGCTAATGTGGTTCTTAGGCTGCAGGCATGCCTTCATGCTGCCTGGTGTAAATATGTGTGTATTTCTGGAGAAAAAGATGTCTCTTCCTGGCTGTACACGTCTGCTGAGTCTCCATAGAGAAACCTAAGAGAAGTTTGCCATGGGGTTTGACTCCAGGGGACATCCCATGTTACTGTGCCCTGGCTGACTTTGGTAATGCCTTGGGTTGTTCTCCCCTCAGAAACGATGCTGACTTTGCAGCTGTACAAATGAAGTGTTTGCTGTACCAGGCAGGGGGATAAGAAGTGAAAGGTCATGAAGAAGTTCACTTGATGTAGACCAGTATCCACTCCTGGCCTCATAATTGCATCAGCACAGGCACACTTTAAACTAATGGTGGTATCTTATTTTGCTAATTAATTAATTCAGTAATCACACCTTCTTTGATGCTATAACATCAAATAAGATTGTCTAGAGAATAATATTAATAACGATGTGTGCAAAAAATTCAGAGGGACCTTAGTCGTTGAATCTTGTATGTTTATCCAAAATGGGAGCTTATTATCCCAATGGTTTCTGTATTACTATATAGAGAAAATGCCATATAGTGACTTTGTTATAATCTTAGTGTGATATTAACATTAATATTTGATATAAATTCCACAATTAATCAGAGAGCAAAAAGAAATAAAAAAATTACTCAGCCTTGGCTTTTTAATTAAGAATTGAGATTTGCTCTAAAATTCACCACCATTACTTCTCACAGCGGTCGCTTGCCACCTGAGAAATACCAGGCTGCCTCACTCCATTGTCTTACCAACATTTACTTAAAAATGACTTGCAGAAAATCTCTATTTGGTACCTGAAGAGTTAATCAAACCTTAGCTGATCTGGGGGAGTTCTTCCCTGCAGGTCCTCAGAGACAGTTGTAATTAATTTGATCTTCTCCAGTCATTAACTCAGATTCATAGTGAGCTCTCCACACACTGCTCTATTAATTCACTGGAGATCAGTTCTCAGGATTCATTTAGTTAAGCAGCACTGCTGGATTACATTTTAAAACCCTTTAAACTGGTTGTAATTGATGTCTGTTTATAGAAGCTTACTTTAATGGAGTCAACGTGAGATGAAAATCTACCATACTAGCCTAAGATAGTGCCTTGCTGTTTAAAGCCTGTCTCCAGAGGCATCCAGTTAAATAAGAGACTGCAAAATAAAACAAATTTCTCATTAATCACCAACCTACTCTTGGCATTTTTTAAATAGTTTTTGGTCCTCCTGACTGCTGGTACCTTGGAAACGAATCTAAAGTACATCTTCACTGCGCAACAACATACACATTTGTTAGGTATTAAGACTTGATCCTGAACCCAGCCAACAAAGCTCCTGTTGGCTTCAATGTAAGTCAACAAGGGTGAAAGTAAAGAGCAACATTGTCTTCCATTAAAATCTCAATGCAGCCAGCACAATGGCTGTACTTCTCATGTTCTTCTCAAAGTCCTGGAGCAACAAGACACGGACATTAGCACTCTGAAGACAGCATTCTGCCGTTGTACAGCAATTAAAGCATAGGTCGGATAATGGCATTACAAGCTTAAATAGCTTGACTTTAATTTCTGTCTTCCAAGTGCCAGCAGATAGTTACGGTAACGGCATTTAAAACAGAAAGTCTGAATATAAAGTCTAGTCAAAAATATACAGCTTGGAGCCACCTTTGAAGCAATATAAGACAAAGAGTGCTATTTATTATATTTCATGCAGAAGACTGGAAATTCAACCGATCCTCTGCAGGCCATTAGCTTTATGCATTCTGCTTCCACGCTCGGGCTGTCTCATACCTGGCCATCTCAAAGCAAAGATAGAGGAGCTTCGGTCTATCTATATCTATGTGGCTGGACCTAACCTGTGCAACATGAGACAAAATACATCAGGTAATGTTTTTTGAAGTAGCTCATTGACCACAGAGTCCCTGTTTATGACTAATTTGAGACCACACACACTTGATTTTCCTTCCAAGCACTCAGATATTTTGGCTGAAATGAAGAACAATTTCAGGTGTTCATTTTCTCTGAAAATGAAACCCAAGCTCTCTTAGTCTGCCATCCAAAACCTGCAAGCATCACAGACTAATATTCATCCATAAAATAAAACAGGGCTTTGTGTTGGTCTCGGTGACCACAGAAGAAAGATAAACTTACTATTAAGTTATCTCCTATTACATCTACTGTTATCTAGTGTTCATTTGTAACTTCTTCACAGGGCTGTTGTGAGGCTAAATTAATAGCTTTAAAAACTTGCAAGATCTTGGGTGGAAGATGTTATTTAAATGCAAAATCAAACCGTTGCATGACATGGAGAAGAGATTCCTATCTTGCAGTGCCCTTTCCTAGAATAATGTGCTTCAGACATCCCTGCTTTGTACACACACTGCAAAGGAAAATCAGAGTTTTGGTAGGTCAGTTTAGTAATGACAGTCTTAATATTCATAGGGCCAGATTCTCTTTTGTTTTACAGGCAGCAGTTTTGTGTTGTTCTGCAGGTAAACCAATACAGAAATGTCCCTCAATATGATGAATTTTTTCCAGGCTATTTTATCTGCTGAGTTTTGCATGTACAGGGGAAAGATCATGTATACCTTTTATACTTGAATGGTAAAGGAATGGAAAATACTGGATACACTCTTTTTCTCAAGCCCTAATTGCAGCAACATATTTACTCAGCATTGTTTAGGTCCACTCAGTCTCTCATACTTGAAATATGGCTTGAGTGCATAGGGACAGCATGTGCTTTCACAAGATGAGACAAATTGCAACAATCTTCTTTAATGTGATCTCATACCAGATGAGCTGAACAATACCAGCGGAAGCCAATGGCAAACCTGACTGTTTTCTGCCAAATAAAAGTGAGGTGGAAATGGAGGTCGGTGATTTTCTTGTTCTTGGTGATAGTGTTCTTGTCAGAAGTGAAAAGGAACTGGGGTGCTGCTCACAGCAAATGCAGTGGGTAATTTTGTTAAGTATATGTTATTCACTGCAGCTTACAATATACAAAAAATACCCCAACAATATTGTTTGATTCTCCAGGATGGGGAGAAATCTACAAGTAAGGCACAAGTAAGAAGCTGTAAAATGTAAGGAGTTGGCTTGCACTTTTCTGTATTTACCTTTTATTTTGGTGGGATATGTCACCATATGATCTCAGCATCACAGAGCTGTTAATAACTGAATTCTGTTAACAGATAGGGGATTATGCATCCCATTTTACTGACAGGAAAACTGATGCACAGGATGGGTCTGTGGCTGGCTCTATGTTGCACAGTATGCCTGCGACACACCAGGAAAGAGAAAACAAACGTCTAACATTCATACCAGAGACTTGAGCACAATCTTCTTCACCTACCAACATTAAATGAAAATTCCTCGAAAGGTCAAACAGATGCCTAAACAGTTGCTTAATGATCTCCTTTGCTTTTGTTAAATTTGGTGCCATTACTCACTATGCTTTACTGGCAATGCTGGAGATGAAACAATTTTCATACCCTCCATACTCACTACATTAGGGCCTTACTGCCACCAGTGGGCTTCTCTTCCATTGATGTGGAATTATTTTCAGGATGCAAGAATACTTTGAGTATCAAACCAAATCTGCTCTCTGAAAAGAGGGACAGTTTTAGTCGTATGAGGCACCAAGTCCCAGCAGACAGGCAGATGATGGGCAGTTCCCTCACGGTACTGGTTCCTTGTACTATGAGCGATGCAAATGTGGTTCCCACACTGAGTTACATCACAGGACCAGGGCAGGGTGTGAGCTGTTGGGAAATCCAAGCTTCTGTGAGGAAGGAGCTTTCCAGATCAGCGGATGGCACATGGACGTTAGCCCATCTCGCAGCGGGCCCCTGAGGAAGCACTGACATCTCCCTGTTTATGAACCATTCCAGGAGCTCTGCATTCACCTGGCCATTGATCAGCTCCCAGGGTCATGAGCACTGGCTGGCAGGCCTGCACCAAAGGACAATCTGAGACTGGAGGCTTTCAAAACATTTCAGGCCCTCAGTAATCAATACATTACAACATTCATTTACCACACACATGCTTCCCTCAAAGGACTGTTAATGGAAGCATTCCAGATACAAGCATCCATGTTAAGGATCAAAAGCCTCGTTCTCTGCTACTCTACTACAGAAGAGTAGCACCTTTAGCGTTACACAAGTGCATTCAGTTTGCGTCTATACTGGACACCTGCACCTAAATTTTGAGGGTCTCGAATGTCTGGTCTGGCAACATAAAGCATATTAACTACATGAAATCTTTCCTTGTCATCCTCAGGAGACTTGACCAGCATAGCTCAGCTCCAGAGAAACTCCTAACTTCAGTGAATTCATCTGCATATGTTCTAGGGAGTCTTTTGAGATCTATCACGCTCCTACTCTCTTGCTGTGTCTATACCTGTGCATCTGCCACACTGGGAAGGAGCACTACATTTTCTACTAGGAAACAGTGACCTTCAGTCGCATGCAAAAAATGTCAGCTCATTTCACGTGAACATCAGCTCCGTGAGCAAGTGAGTTTGGGTATAAACTAACATTCTATGTTAGCTCTAATGTGCTGTTTCCATGTGGGTGTGGGGACACATTTCACATATCTGTATGTAAATATCTGCACTATTCTTCCTGTACAAGGACAGGTGAAGACCGAGCGCATCCCTCAGCTGGAATACTCATGCTGGCAAATGCATTGCTGTGGTCTGTGACATTTGTTCTGAGGCCTCAAACCAAGAGAAATGACTGGGAGGAAGAACATATTTTTGTCTGTTTTGTCATGACAGAAGAGGAGCCTTTACCAAACCTACTTCCTGAAGAGCCAATTCTGTGAGGCAACACTGGGAATGGAACAGATACTTCTTATGAGATTTAAAATGCTGATGGTTACATGAAGGGTGGGACAGAAAAGGAACAAAATCATTTCTGTGACACAATCAAGCTGCAGTTACAGCTACAAGAGAGGCCACCACATTACTGAAATAAGTGCGAAATATCTTTGCTATTTACTTTGGAGAACAAGAGGAGTTATGGTCTGCAAAAGAGTTTCCCTTTTCAGAAGATATAATGGAGTGTTATACTGAAGTGAATATAACTTTTAAGTTTCAAATGTGTAAAGCAGTGCCATTTACTGCCCACAAGCCATAGAGCTCTGTGTGTAATAACAAATAGTTCTGTCTTCATCAATCCATAATGTTCTCTACAATCCTACCCAAAGCTGCTGCTGGGTGATGATCAGAGTTTGATAAAGTGATTACTAGATAATGTTATCAAATAACTATCATGATTAAACAAGTTACATGAGTCTTGAAGCACTGGAGCACTTTATGTAAGGAATGAGTTTCTCCTTCAAACCACATAAGAAAAATACATTAAACAAAATGGGTTTTGAACAGTGTGTTAGAATTAGGTCAAGAAGAATTAAGTTTGCATTTTCTGAATAGCTACAAATATTACAAACTACTTTCCTATGAATAATGCAATTGCTTTAGGTAGCAGAATTGTTTTCCAGTCCCCTTTCTTTGGTATGTTGTTTTATTCTGTGTGTGAATTCTGTAACAAGGTTGCTATACCTGTCACTATGGCTTTCTGCACACCTGGGCTACTTTATGACATTACAGATCTCCTCATCTCTACCCAAAGTACAGACACACAAATCAGCCAGAAAACAATTTGCAGCTATTCAGGATTTTTACATCCCAAATGTCAAAAGCTGTTAAACATAATTTGAGCTCAGAGCCCCCACGTAATCCTGAAGTGGAGATGAAAGAATTAACAATCAGTCAGAGTGCTACTGACTCAGATTATATGGGAAATCAGAACAACTACTGATATGAAATATTTCGAGCAGCTGAAGCACATAAATTGATGGCAGTGTTTATTATGTGCAATTCATAAATAGAAGTCAAAAGCTTTACTGTAGTACAAACATGATTATCCTGAAGACAGGAAGGACTTAGAATAAAGTCAGACAAGAGAGCCTCTAGGTCATCAAGGAAATCATAAATATTTGATAGCTATCCCCCCTGAAACTGTACTCCTGATGCCATTCCTACACAGGCCATTTAAGATCTTTCAGTACAACTTCCTCCGTAAAATAGACTAAAGATTGGTAATCTTCTCGCAGGATAGACTTGCTTTGGCTGGCTTCTCTCTGAAGAATTTAGTGATTTGTGGTCCTCTCACACTTCCTTCAAGTTTAAGTAACTCCTCCTTCATTTCCAGGATCTGTATAACTGTGCCCCAGGCTGCAATTCACACCTGAATTCTTATCACACATGCCCATCACCCTGTGGCACTCTATCTCCTTCATGCCCTCCTCTGATTTCTGCTCCCTAACTTCCCACATCCTGTCCCTAACTTATCAACTGTTGTTCAAGCCCTGGTTATCTCCTTTTCATCCAGCCCATTCCCTAGATCCGTGCTCCTGGACTCAAGCACCAACCTATTCCTGAAACAATCATGCATTATTTCTGAAGAACCAGTACCGTACACCTGAGCTATTACTCCTCTCTGCCTTCCACACAGTAAGTCCTACAGGGCATAGACTCCCTTTACATTTATGTCTTGTACAGCCCCAAGCACACTGTAAGCATTTAATGCATAAAATAAATAACAAGAGACATGCAGCTCTGCTGGAGACAAGAGGGAGCATTGAAGAAGCCAGATTCAGCTAATCAAACTTGTATTGTGTGAGGTGGGGCTTCAACTTACAAAACAGTTAGAAAAGATAACTGGGGCAGGGAGGAGGAGAAAGATAAGTGTTCATATTGACCCTGCAAAGATTCTGGCGTATCTTTAATTTAAAGATCTCAAATAACCCTTCAGAGCACAAAGGCACTTCCCATACATATGCAACAAGTGTTTTGAAACTGTTGTGAGCAGCACAACTTCCACATGTGCAAGATAATATTTTGGGTATCAGAGTATTGTTTTAAAGACTTCAAGGACAGAGCAATTTAACACAGTCCTGATTATTCAATGGTTAATTGACATGGCTTTTATCAAAATGCATCTTTTCACCATGTACCCCCAGATTCCTGTCATACGAAGCTATAGCTCTGTCTGTTAGACTGATTTATTGTTAGTCTTTTACTGTAAGCACAAAAGCTTCTCTCATTTAGGCACTTGTAGGCTGTGATTAATTTTCTCTTTTACAGCTAGAGACATCAGACTTCTTAAAGTTTCCAGATGTAAAGCAAACTTTCCAGGCCTCCAGCCTTTTTTCAACCTCTTTCCTATATCTCTGCCAGTGCAACCACTTCTGATGGACATCTGTCAAGAGTGCATAACTGTTTTCATGAGGGTCCTAGTAGTGCTATATGCAGTGATACAAACTCCCTTCCCTCATCTGCACAAAGAAATAGCTCCACTCGCCAGTTTTAAAGCAGTTTAAATAGTTTACATTGATTAAGTAGTTCCCAATAAGCTTTTAGTTCCCATTTCACTGTTCACTATGACACGTGCTCAGCCTTGATCTTGGGCAGTATTAATCATGTAAACAACAAATGTGGCACAATGCAAAATTAAATGCCTTAACCCAGATGTGAGACTGTGGTTTTGTTCTTGCTTTTTCTGGGGGGAAGAGGGTTTGTTTTACTGTTAGCACCTGTATACATTAGCCATCACATCTTTGTGCAGGCATGGAAAGACAGCATTAACTGTGCTGAGAGCAAGACAACCCGGCACTCTCCAACCAGGTATGAGCTGGTTTAGGGAGGTGACAAAATGTACACTAAGGTGTCCACCAGTACATTACAGAGCAGCAGCCACTGCATCTTTGTGGTCTCTCTGAAGAAAATGCACCTTTTCCAGCAGGACATCAAAACCACGCTTATGCTATTGACAAATTCTTTCTGCTGACTAAAGTTCATCAAAATACCAGAGATATATCTTCAGCAAAAACCAGCACCAGTTAGGAAAAACTACATTCCTGTGCTTTAGCTGTTTACAGGATTAGGTTTAGATTACTTTACCCATGATTCCATCTTGATGGATAGATAGGATAGCACAGTGAGCAGCCCTAGGCTCCGAAGTTGTTCCAAACAGATTATTATGCCTTAAAATCCAAATAAATAAATACATGTATATGTAGAAACCTCAACCCTCATCCAAATACTTCTGTTTATACAGGTGTGCATCTTATTTTTCACAAAGTTATCATCAACACGAATAAGAGATATGGGGATTATTAATCAAAACAGTCCTTGCTTGGATCCATTTTGACACCTTTCCCATTTGACTGATGTGGCTCAGCATTTTTTTATTATTAATATTATTTATACATCACCACATGTGAACCTGATGCTTCACAGAGAACTAGAATGACAAGACCCTACCCTGAGGTGCTTACAATCTAAAATAGATGTACACAGAGAAAGATGACAACAAATAGCAAAGAGAGGTGTGGACTAAGAGTGTTGCAACAGGGAAAGAACAATACGTGCCACTTCACATTTCTTATAGATGTTAGTGTCTCTGTTTTCTTCCATTCTTTGGTTTGTATTTCAGATGATTATATAAACCAAATACACTTACAGACCAGGAATTAGAGATGTCTGAAAAAGGATATGGGGAAATATATGACTTAGTAAAGCTCAACAAAATAAGGGAAATTGTCTTCCTGTCTTCCTCACCTCATGTTCTATGCCAGGTCTTACCAACTGAATTAAAATGGGAAGAGAGTTAACGGAAGGAAACAACAGTGACTTGTCTACAGAAAGGCTTTATCACTCACTGATAACATTACAGCACATGGAAGGCCTGTTTAGTTTGTATTCTCTAACAGCCAAATGGAACCATTTGGGAAATCATTAACACTTTGGCAGAAGTATCAGCATTTCACAACCAAAACCATACATTTTTTCCCTATGAAATTAAAATGGGAAGGGAAAAGAAGGGGAAAAGGAGGGGAAAAGAAGAGAGGGGAAAAGAAGGGGAAAAGGGACCACATAAAAACAAAGGGGTCCTCAAAACTGCACTTGAATGGTTTTGTAATTTCTTTGCAGGGCAAGGAATCTCTTTTACTAAGTCTTCGTAATATCTTTATTCTTGAGTGTGATCACTGGATGCTATAGAAACAATATATAACTGAATGCTATATAACAATAGGCAGGAAAACCACACAAACTGTATCTTAGGAATCCACCTGAGATATAATATGCAAAGGCCTATATTTATATCATTACTGCTGATACAAATTTCCCTCTCTAAGGTGTGATGCAAGATCTGGGTCCTTCAGGATATTCATATAAGGAATAAACTATGTGAATGGGATTCAGGGAAAAGGAGTCACAGTCTTTATTTCACAGAAAGTTAAGATTTACCATATAGAATCAGACCTATTTCAAAAGGTATACAGTGTTGTCCTGGGTTCAGCAGTAGCAGTCATTTGTTCTCCTTCTTAGTAGCTGGTGCAGTGCTGTGTGTTTGACTTTCAGCCTGGGAACAGTGCTGATAACACCAATGTTTTTAGTTGCTGCTCAGTAATGTTTACTCTGACCAA